>VDFB02334514.1:0-92489 GCA_007258455.2 Sequoia sempervirens | reverse complement strand
GTATGGCCCTCAAGGAGGGGCAATTTCTTGCTCTAAAATCACACACTTGATATTAAAATCAGATACTTGGTACAAAGGGTCGCCCAAGGCTGCAAAACACATTTATTAAATACCCATCAATAAAAACTACAATCAGCTATACTAGACCAGCAACTCCAAAAACTGACAGAAATGCAAGAAACTCAACTACAATGTGCTCAATCTGCTCTCAAGGATTAAGAACAGCAATATCTCAACTAGTTGCTATCTTTCAAGCAAGAAGTCAAGCCAAAGCTAGGAGGTATGCATTCCTCAAAGCAACTCACTCACCATTTCGGCAGCATAACATTACTGAAGAGACGAGATGAACAAATGAAGAACAAGTGACTCCCTTTATAGATTTCTGAAGATCTTCTAGAAGCCTCTAGAAAGTGCGCCCAAACACAATGAGTCAAACCATTTTCAAATTTTGAGTTGACTCATTCCTTTCTTCAAGTTGGCGTCCCACTTCATGAAGTATAAAAATTGATTAAATAAAATAATTATTTCCTCAAAGTTGGCATCCACTTCATGAGTTATATTCTCAGCCTTTGAAATATTTTAATCACCTCCTGATGAGGCGTCCACCCATCCAATACCCTTTTCAAAACAACTCAAAGTTATAACGTTAGGCCAAGGGGGTTATATAATGAAAATATAACATTATTGATTTAAATTAACTTATCTCTCCAAATTTGCACCAAAAAGCCAAACTCAGCATAACCAATTGAAATGCCTGAAGAGGAAAGCCAACCATGCTAATGCCAACAGAACCACTGCCAAAAATAGAATTTACTAAAATTTGTAAATTCAGGAAGTTACTCGGATCAACGTGCAAGCCATACCGTTGCGGAACTCTCTAAAAACCCAGAAAGGATCCGCAAACCAAAATCCAAAACTCCAAATGTAAACCATAGAAAATGCAAAAATAAACTCCTAGAAAGTAGGAAACCCTAATTTCAGCTTCCAACTAGCCTACGGGCCTCCGGGATAAGCTAACGGTCAACAACACTAATCACTGCTGAGAAGGGGACATTAGACTTTAAGCAGATAAAATGATTATTATTTATAAAGTGATTTTTATGATATATAGATTCTAGAAAGTTTTGGTGGGGTTATAAAAGAAGGCTAAGGAGAAGAAAGGAATTCATTTTGAAGTTTGATAATTTCTCTTTTTGAGATTTGTGTGAGTGGCCAAACTCTTACCAACAGGATGAAAACCCCAATGGTTTTTCTAATGGGCAAAAATCTGAAAGGTGTAGTCAGCCGAAAGTGTACTTAGTCGGCTGTGGGTAATAATTAAGACTTTAGTTAGTTGAATATTTCATGTAATTGTTGTTTACGTACTTGTCTTGTTGTCATTTTAGTTAGTGGGTTCGGGAATTAGTTCCCGACGAAATAATTAGTGTAATGAAGGGACGCGATGGTTGATCCTTCAACCACCATTTGCAAACTATATGTATTCGGAGTCATGTAATCAATTGGTACTATTGCTATGGTTGTTCATGTTATGATTATACTTGCATACGATCAATAAAGACAAACGTGATGATTCTATGCATTATATTCTAGTACAGTGTTATGTTCTGTAGGTTATTCTCATTTACTCCTTGTGTATGTTGGAATTCATTCCATGAGTAAACATTTGGCGCCGTTGCCTAAGCATACTTAGGGAAGTCGCCCTACGGTAAGATGGCATCATAATGGGTCGACTGGCAGAAGAGCCTGTGCAAACAAACAAAGAACAGGAAGACGATTTGACACAGGATTTGGTGAACCTGTGGGACATATCATTAAGGGATCACATATAGAGGGAAGCTCTTAGGCGAGAGATCCCTCAGGCAATCTCCTCAAACTACAAGTGAAAGACGAGGTCGACCGTCTGCCAAGGCTATTGGCCCGCCATTTCATCATCTTGCAGGATCTTCAGGTGAAGAGCGACCACGAATGCCGAAGGAAACATATACTACAGTGGTACGAGGAGAGAACCAAGCAGGAAGAGGAAGAACGTGATACTAGACGAAGACGTGCTCTCGGCAACCATGATCGCACGACCAACCTTTAATGCCCGTACAACCAAATAAAAATAAGAACCGAGTACCAATTGGGCAAGAAACACAGGAAAGGAGGGTTCGGCGATCACTCAGGTTACAGGAGCAAGAAAATCGACAACGATGGCTAAAGCAACTTGACAAAGAAATCCATGAAGATATAACTAAAATAAATCAATCCATAACAAGAGCACACCAAAACCTTGATGGAATAGACCAATCTATCATAAGAGCACACCAAAGTCTTGTCAAGGAAAGGGATGAAGGACCCTTCAGTACACTATACAGAGAAAAATACAAAATTTATGAAAATGAAAATGAATTAAGTGAAGAGCTCGACAGTAGCATCCAAAGCATTTGGAAGTTGTCCATATCGGACAACGACGAAGGGTTGAGGACTGGAAGATCTGAGCCTAAGACCCCAGGGCAGAGGGAGTACCAGAACGAACCCCAAGAGACTCAAGGTGTCAAGGACGCTAACAGAAGACATGGGAGAGACTCGTACGTGGCCGAGAGTGCAAGTGACGCACCAGAATGTTGCGGGAGAACCAGTCCAATCAGATCTAATACACAAGGAGGGCATCGGGGAAGGATGGTGACTTCGTCAACCGAGAGGCTGAAGCTGCCGAAGTTCACGAGGGACGGGTCAGAAGATCCAGTACGGCATTGCAAGACATGCGAGACCATTTGAATAGCCAACGGGCAAGACGATGTGAACTATTGGCTAAGGGTGTTCCCATCAACACTGAGGAGCATAGCAATCGCTTGGTTCAACAAACTAGATGGAACCCACAAAGTATCATGGTGAACACCATGGTGAACACTAAAGATGGCGTTCGAGCAAGAGTTTAAACTTCTCAGAGATGACAATGCAATTGTAGCGGAAATCTACAACACAAATTAGGGGAAGAATGAGAACATACAAGCCTACAATCATAGACTCAAGGAGCTACTAGGGAAACTAGAGACACAACTAGCGAACGATTTGAAGAAGTGGTTTATCGAAGGACTACTTCCCTCCCTCCGAAGGAAAATGAAGGTGGTACCTCCATCCTCATACGTGGAAGCATATAACTGGGTGATGGACATCAAGAGTGAAAACAAGCAATCATCGCGAGGGAAAAAGAAAGATGACAACGAAAGTATGGGGGAGAGCAAAGACAAGTCAAAAACCATACAAGCTCTCCATCAAGATATGATAAGAATGATGAAGGAACTGAAAGCAAACAAAGAAAGGTCGAAGGAGGCGAATGAATTGTGGTGTACCGAATGCAAAACAGAAGGTCACACAAAGGAAAATTGCCCAAAGAAAATGTTTTGTGACATCTGCCAAGTTATGGGACACTTCATCAAGGAGTGCTCGTACAACCTAAAAACACGGAGTTCGCAAGTGTTTTTCACACAAGGGGAGTAGTCAACCCCTTTGACCACATTGTCGAAGCCTCAAAAAAACAATGCATCCCCTGGTGGCTACCGCAATAATCAAAGAAGTAATAACAATACGCTGAGAAGCAAAATCTAGTACGACAACAAAGGTAGACCCATGATACAGTGTCGAAAGTGCAACAAATGGGATCACTTTGCCAGGGAATGCCAAAGCAGTCAAGGTGTAGGTGGAAGGTTGTGCAAATGGTGTGGTCCCAGCAATCACAAAGACACCGCTTGCCCGAATCAAAAAGGCATCAACATGCTGGAGGTAGCAGACAAGAAGGTCTTGGCGATTACAAGGGCGCAAACAAAGAAGGCCAATTATCCAGACCCTTTTACGGAGAAAGAAAGACTCTGAGAGGCCAGGGCAGAAGTGGAAGAGGCAATGGTAAAGGAACAAAGAACCTCCAAGGCGGCTAGTATGTCGTTGGAGTCCGAGTCCGAGAAAAACATCGTACGGAAAGTGCTTCACACAACCATACCTTAAGGTAACAGACCTACAAATGATGCCCCAACTAAGAGTAGCACTTACGAATGTAATCGAAGACAACCTTCAAAGCGGTCTGACCACGATTATGACACAACTGGCAAGAGAGGCCACAGATGCGATGCTACTCGCAATAAACGTTGGGAGGAAGTCGACCATCATATAGATGGAAATCATGGGGAGGAAACTCTCCAACACCATCGTCGATGGAGGCTCTAGGGTGAACGTACTGCCAGAGGAGACATGGAAGTGCTTGGGAAAGCCAACCCTCTAGCCCCCGACATTCCACCTGGTAGGTGCGGACCAGCATGGCATCAAACCTCTTCATACCTTAATGGTATAGAAAGTCTTGATTGGCACACAACAATTTCTATTGAACTTCATCGGCATCCCACTGCAGAAGGAGTACAACGCATTGTTGGGATGAGGATGGTTAATTTCCGCCAAGGCGGATCATAATTGGAAGAGGAACACACTCTCGATCGAGAGCCATGGGAAGAAGTACATCATTGATTTGAAGAACTAGGTTGTGAGCGAAGAACTCGTTTCCTCCGAATCAGAATCGGACAGAGGATCGAATGTCAATGAAGAAAGGAAGATGATGGAACCAAACGCTGAGGGGGTACTCGAACTTGAAAGTTGCTCGGAGGACGACACCAACTCATTGAACGGGTTGTTTCACTGACAAATGGAGGATTACGAAGTCTTTCACCTAGAATGCAACATGTTACAAATCAGAGAAGGGGAAGAGGACAAAGACCAAGGCTCGACCAGCCACACATTTCCACCAGAATACAGCAAGTATAAGGAAGGTATGGCAGAACTAGATGAAATGCCAGCCCACAAGTTTGAAAGAGACAAATTGATCAAGTACGAGGAGTCAACACTGAAGAAAGTAAACCTCGGCAAGGAAGAAAAGCCTAAGGTGATCCTCGTCGGTGATGACTAGGACCCCGTACTAAAGGCGGCGGCATTCAAAATCTTCATGGAATATAAAAACGCCTTCGCTTGGACATACAAGGACTTGAAGAGCATACTGTCGAAGTTGTGCATACATAGGATCCCTCTCGTACCTGGAGCCCAACCTGTACGGAAGAGACCCTATAGGATGAACAAAAATTACGCTGCCAAAGTACACAATCAAATTGAGAAGATGCTGGAAGTGAGCATTATTTTCAAAGTAGAAGTCAGTGATTGGGTGTCACCGATCGTCATCTCTCTGAAAAAGGAATCCGAGCAGATCCGGATATGTGTCGACTTTCAATGTCTAAATGCAATGACAATTAAAGACTCGTTTCCAATCCCCTTCACCAACCCAATCTTAGAAGAGGTCGTCAAGCACGAGATGTACTCGTTCATGGACGAGTTCTTTGGATCCAACCAAATTAGCATTGCCAAGGAAGACAAGTTGAAGACAACCTTCATGGTCGAGGATGGGGTGTACGCATACAACCAAATCCCATTCAGAATGTGTAACGCGTCGGCCACATTCCAAAGAATAATACTACATATCTTCGACAAAATGTCAATGGGCAACTTCAAAGCATTCCTCGACGACTGGTCAATCTACAGTGACAAAGAGAAACACTTGAAAGCCCTTGAAGAATGCATGGAGAGGTGCAGAGCAGCCTGACTCGCACTGAATCCCAAGAAGTGCAGATTCATGGTGCCGTAGGGGAAATTATTGGGACACATTGTGTGCAAAGCCGAACTAAAAACAGATCCAGACAAAATAAGAGTAATCGTAAAGATGGAGGCCCCGGAAAACGTCACTGGCGTAAAGTCCTTCCTCGAGCACGTAGGGTACTACCAGAGGTTCATCAAAAACTTCGCACAAGTGTCCTACCCTCTCGACCTACTGACGAGGAAGGGGCACCCTTTCATATGGGCGAAGGAACAAGAAAAGGCATTCAATGAATTGAAGGATCAGCTCATTAGTTCACCCATATTGGCGTACCCAAACTAGAACAAGGAGTTCCACGTACATGTGGATGCCTCCAATTTTTCCATCAGAGCAACACTGGCTCAAGTGGGAGTACACGGGTTGGACCACCTAATGTTTTTTGCGAGTCAATTACTTTCAAAAGCAGAGAAGAACTATAGTACGACTAAACGTGAAGCACTCAAAATGGTGTACTTGGTGTAGAAATCCAGGCATTACCTGCTAGCAACACCGTTCACGTTCTATGTGGACCACCAAGCTCTAATGTACCTAGTGAACAAGCCAATAATACAAGGGAGAGTGAATAGTTGGCTGTTACTTCTCCAAGAATTCACATTCATGATTATCGTATGTCCAGAGAAGAGCCATGTGATCACCGACCAGTTGTCAAGGATCCAGTCGAGCGAACTTGTTGAAGGTGGGGTGAACAAAGATTTCTCGAACATGCACCTATTTCAAATTGCAATACTCCCTTCATGGTACGAGAAGATTGGAGAGTACCTGTCGACATTGACATTTCCGAAGGAGATGCCACTAGCAGAACAAAGGAAACTCATATTGAAAAGCAAAACATTCCAGCTAATCAATGGGTTGCTATACAAGATGGGGTCAAACCAGATTCTCAGGAGATGTGTAATAGAGGAAGAGATACCGGGCGTACTCAAAGAAGCACACGAGGGTCTAGCCGGAGGTCACATGGGTCTGGATTCCACGGCAAGGAAAATCCTTTTGGCGGGCCTATGGTGGCCAACGATGCATGGAGATGCCCGAGAGTGGATGTTAGGCTGCGACACCTGCCAAAGAATTGCGAAAACCTTGAAACTAGACTTCATGCCTTTATACCCATCCCAACCTCAGGAGTTGTTTGAACGCTAGGGACTGGACTTTATCGGACCGCTGAAAGTAAGCCAATTACATCAATGTCGATACATAGTGGTTGCTACAAAATATTTGACAAAGTGGCCAAAGGCTTGAGTGTTGTCGAACAACACAGCACAGAGTACGGCCAAGTTTATCTATGAACAAATAGTAACACGATACGGAATCCCAATGCAGATTACCAGTGATCGTGGGGGACACTTCGTCAACCACATCATTCAATTGATGACGACGAAGTTTCGAATCTTCCATAACCTATAAAGCCTACACTACCCACAAGCCAACAGCCAAGCGGAGTCCACGAACAAGGTGCTAGTGTTGATTATTCATAAGCCATGCGGTTTAGAAGAAGCAGACTAGGAAGAGAGACTACCAGTCGTCCTATGGGCATACCGTATGACCTACAAGGTGACAACCAGGCACACGCCCTTTTAATTGATGTACGGTCAAGAAGCAGTGGTGCCAATGGAGTAAATGGTGTTGAGCCTAAGGATAGCTGTTGAGAACCAATTGGGCGACACTAAGAGTCTCAAGGAACGATTGTACCAACTCAATAAACTGGACAAATGAAGAGTAATGGCACAACGGGCGACGGAAACCATGTAGAGGAGAAGAAAATTCTGGCATGACAAACATCTCCTACGAATGAATTTCCGGCCAGTACAATTGGTTCTAAAATATAATGGCCGTAACGAAATCAAGCCAAGGAAGTTCAAGGTTCGATGGCTCCGGCCATTTAAAATCCAAGAGGTCTGCAACAATGGTTTCATAAGGTTGGAAAATTTGAACGGGTCATTGCTGCCAGAAGCCATTAAGAAGTTGAAGTTGAAACTATACTAGGAGAGGAAGAAGAAAGATACAGTCACCATCAACATGCTCAATTACGCCACCAAGGAGGACTGGCCTATGCAGAAGGAGGAAGCCCCCAGAGAGCAAGGTTGGGGCTTAGGCGCCAATGGGTATGTTACAAAGGACTAGGTCGCATTAGGCAAAGACAAGATCATTGAAGAAAGGCTGACAAATAATAAAGTCAAAGGTATTGCAGTACCCCGAGTGCACAAGCATCTCATGAACGTAGTGTTCGGAACACCTGCCCTGTGGCAACGAATAAGGGGACACTCGAATTAGTAGGCCCCATCTGAAGGCATAAGGAGGGGGTTATCTTGCCAAGGAACTGAATGAGGAAGCACAGAGGGAGAAGAAAGAGAAAGTGGCGAAAGAACGAAGCGAGCGCCAACCAAGTGCCAGTGAAGAAGATGAAGAATGGTGGGATGATGTGCAATGGAGTGTGTATGCAAAGAAGATCGGACCGTGTCTGAAGACAGTTATAATGATGGAGGATATACTTTTGTGACACATGTTGATGGATTTACGAAAGATGTACTCAAGTATACGAGAGCAAATTGACGGAAGACACCAAGGGTAGAGAAGGTGGTGACGGAGAACGGGCTGTGGAGAGCCATACCAAATCTAGCCAAGCCACCGACAATAGATGGAGAGGACGTGACATGGTACTAGCAGTGCGGCAGGTGATACATAGATGGCAGTTTCAAAGGCATAGGTCTCGCCCCGCTAGTGGACAAGTGGTTCGATGTCAAATTCAAAGAAAAAGGAGACGAGGAGAGAGAAAAAGGAGACGAGGAGAGAAAAAGGAGACAGGGAGAGAGAAAAAGGAGACGAGGAGAGAAAAAGGAGACAAGAAAGAAAGAAAAAGAAGACGAAGGAGAAAGAGAAAAAGAGAACAGAAGAGAGAAAAATAAAAAATTCAAAGAGAAGAATAAAAATAAAAGGCACTATCAAAATAAAAGTCGTACGACTATATAAAACCCAGAAGGCATTGAATAAAAGCAACTCATGGCCAAGCAAGCTAAATACCGTATAAGTGAAGAGACCAATTGCCATACGAGTAAAGAAGCCAATTGTTATACGCAGTAAGAAGAATCAACCGGGCAATTCAAGAGGCATCCGTATGAGGTTGAAGGCACGAATAAACAAGCTATATGAAAGAGGGGAAATCCATACGATGTCGAAATTGCCAGTTAGTTCATACATAAGATTAAAAAGCCCGTACAATTGTTGAAGGGAGAGAAAGCCATACAAGTTTTGCAAGCAAGGAAGACCATATGAGTTTGGAAAGTCGTACGAGTTGAGGGGAAAAAGACCATACATGTCCCTTCAGGGATTAGTGTGCAAAGGATTGCAGTACGACACACAAGTACGGGGAAGAAAATTGAAAAAGTTGCCAGGCAAGTGAGCAAGACGGGAGAAAGGAAGGAGCTAGTAGAGCAAGAGCAAGAGAAGGCTGTACAAAATTTTAAAATCATAAAGGTCGTAAATTGGAAAATCCAAAAGTTCGTACAAAGCAATAGGGAGAGAGCCATAAGAGTCCAAGAAATAAAAGACGCACGAGTAAAAGGGGATTTTGCCATACAAATTAAGGAAGCACTGGAAAGAGAAATAAAATCCAAACCACAGAAACCCATGCCAAAGAAGATAGAACGCCCAAGGATAGTCACGCACGAAGCCGAAAATCACACTCCAAGCAAAAGCAAACAAGTCATACAATTCCAAGAAGAAGAGTTCAGCCCGTACGATGAAGGGACGACTGAACAGGCTGTACAAATTCAAGTGAAGAAGGTTGTATGGTTTCCAAAAGGTAAAAGATCCGTACAAAATTTCAGGACCCGTGGTGCACAAGTTGGAGAAGATACTGGCAGACAAGAATATATCATACGAAGCAAGATAGTGAGATTCGAAACAAGTTACAGCCAGAAGGGATCCCAAGACAGTTATTGTAGCCGTCAACACTCAGCATTTAAAACAAGCATTTCAAACCCGGAGGGCAAGTGTTGTGAGCTCGAAGCACATTGGTGTTATCATGAGAATAAATATCGCCAAGAGAAGAAGATGGCAGCCAGTACCAGCAAAGGCAAGAAGCTGCAAATCATTCGGCCAAAAATTGCAAGAAACCCAGCCATGGCGAGAGGAAGCGACGACGCAATCACACCTGAGACAATCACATGGGAGAGTCTCAGCGGCACAAAGTGTCACTCATGTTGGCTTTCAATGCCAAACTCGCATATACTCAAAAAGGCACTAGAAAGAGCACAGGTAAACAAGGTAGCACAGCTACCATTTTTTAATTCTAGAGAATTTGAGCCCTATTTGCGCTAGTTGATAATCAGCTATGACAAGCATGGCCACAGAGCAATAATCAAGTACAAGGGTTATGAAGTCACAGTATGGTACAGCACCCCAAAGTTCACGAGGGTTTTTGGGATTCCCTCTCGAGGGCTTGCGCCTACAAAGTCGCTTGGAAAATTGATGAAATAGAAGGAAGCCCTCATAGCAAGAATTGGCAGGTCTAACTTGACACAACAGGAGAGAGATAGCATTTGGGGTGCCGACAACAGGAGGTTGCGAAAGAACTTCCTCGGCAACGTCGAGTGGAAGTGTGTGCTCGACTTGATTAAGAGTGGACTCATGGGTGCCAACAGGGCATCTGACATTAAGTCTAGATGATAGGATTGATGATTGGACTAGCTACTGGTGTTGTGTATAACTGGGTGACCAGGCTTTCAAAACGTATGAAGGATTTCATGTGTCTATGACACAAAGCCTTCTACATGACACAACATGCCATAGGGCTGCTACTAGATGCAATCCATCGGCAGGTGCCTGCTAGTCACTGGGGCAGACTACAGTCGCTGACGGAGATTGAAGATGGATGGCCCACGACACAGCATGCCATAGGGCTACTGCTAGATGCAATTCATCGGCAAGTGCTCGCTAGTCACTAGGGCGGACTATAGCCGCTAACGGAGATTGAAGATGGATGGCCCACCATATTCTATTGGGCCAACCTTGGCATGCAAAACACAAGAGATGAGATGCAGTAATCGATACTGTTGGCAAAGAGGAGACGACAGATAGACAGCTCACCGTCGAGGCCGAGCGGAGAGGAGCATGATGATGAACAAGATGAAGAGTAAAGTGGGCATGGCAACACATTGAGCACAGAGGAGGTGGCTATTGAGGTATCGCCGGATGAGGACGATGAGATGAGCACAAACGAAGTTTCAGTGGCTGGAGAGGTCGAGTCACGGGAGGTGGAGGAGGCACTCATTGTCGACCCACCAAATGTACCGCAGCAAGTGATCCCTATAGTCCCTCTGCCTACAACACAAGGGATCCCAGCAGCGTCCACACAGACAGCAGTGGCCACGGTCGAAGGAGAGGACAACGAGGCCTTGGATGGGTGTCGAGCACTCAAGAGAGGGTCCAGCCAAAACCGAGTGTGCAGCCACAGCCAGCCACCCAACCAGCAAGCGCACACGAGAGTACACAACAGTGGCCGCCAAGCACACAGCTGCCATTAAGCACTCTGCCAAGTACACAACCAGGTGGGCAGTGAGAGGGCACTTCATTTGGTTGAGTTGTACTTGTCTCTCACAATCACCACCATAGCACTACCATTTGGTAACACAGCCAGCCACACAGACGACTCCTCCGTCAAGCCGTGCAGTTGCTTCACCTTCATGACCAAGGCGGGGAAGACAGAGGCAACTTGGAGAGGCAGCATCCAATGAGGATGATTCGGCAGGACCTGTACGAATGACACTGCCGAACTCTCGTGACCCTCTCGGCACCCTCCATAGGTACATTACAAAGTTGAGCGCGATCGGTAGACACATGCCAGAAATTGGGGAGGTGAGCCAGCAGCTCATCCCTGGGTTGGATACCTTGATAGCGCAAGAGGCCGAACGCATTCTGGCGTTTATGCAGTAGGGGTGTGAAGGAGAATTTTTCCGATGTTTCACATCAAAGGGTTGGCCAAGTGTGCCGACAACCGAGATGATGGATGAGATGATGGTTGCCTAGCAACCAAGCCGATCGATAGCAGCGGGAAGGCATGGCAAGATTCTGACAGCGCTCCATGGTATGGAACAATGCTACCGAGACATCTTTTTACAGTGGCGCCAACAAACACTCATAGATGTGGCTGAAGATATACAAGATAGGGCTCTAGCACAAGCAGCCCAGATTCATACGAAGCTCGTGGAGCAGATCCGCAAGTCACAGGAGCAACTGGCTCATGTGATGACAGAGCAGACATGGATGTTGGCAGAAAAGGAGGAGGTGCTAAGTGAGAAGGATAGACAGTTGGCCGAGAGGGACGCACAGCTAGACGAGGCATGGCATCTGGTAGGGGAAAGGGAGAGTCAGTTGGTTGGAAAAACAAAGAGTCGGCGAGTATGAAGGAAGAATTGGCAGTAGCGCAAGCCAAATTCGTCGACCCAGTAAAGATGGTGAAGTTAGCGCAGGAGTGACAAAAGGCAACCACCCAAAAGCTCCAACACATCCAGCAACAGTCAACTATGACTCCATCCTCGTCTTTACATCCAGGGTTGCCCTCTCACCCTCCTCTTAATTCCCTTTTTGTACCCCAGTTTTTTATTTTCATTCATCTGGAAGACTACTTTGTGGGGGGGGTGATGTAGCCGACTAAAAGTGTACTTAGTCGGTCGTGAGTATTAAATAAAACTTTAGTTTGTTTAATATTTCATGTAATTGTTGTTTATGTACTTGTCTTGTTGTCATGTTAGTTAGTGGGTTTGGGAATTAGTTCCTGACAGAATAATTAGTGTAATGAAGGGACGCGACGGTTGGTCCTTCAACCACCGTTTGCACACTATATGTATTTGGAGTCATGTAATCAATTGGTACTATTGCTATGGTTGTTCATGTTATGATAGTACTTGCATATGTTCAATCAATAAAGACAAACATGATGATTCTATGCATTATATTCTAGTACAGTGTTATGTTCTTTAAGTTATTCTCATTTACTCCTTGTGTATGTTGGAATTCATTCCATGAGTAAACAAAAGGAAGAGCGATTCCATCCAAGGATTGATAGCAAGCTAAAAATTTGGTGTTTAGGGACAAAAAAACCTTTGGATTCCATTGGAGCAATTTCATACAATAGTTGCCTTTGTGTTGAATATTTGCAAATAAGGATTTGAAGTGCAAATTGATTCATCTTTCCCATGTTTGTCAGGTTTGCAAATACAAATTTATTGAAGATTTAAAAACAAATAATAAATTTATTTTTGTGGTGTGTGCACGGGTTAAAAAGAAAAAATATAAGTGTTGTGTGTGCAAGTGATATTGGACGAAGTTCATGTGTTGTGTGTGCTGAAATAAAATAATATATTTTTATTTTGCTAGGGTCTTGGCCCAGACGTACCACTTGTCTAGCCTAGCAGAGAATCTATACCATTACAAAGATGATCAAAAAGGAGAAAAGCTTATATTTGAAGGCTTAAGAGCCTTTAGGATATTCAGCGCAGCATATTTTGGGAGACAAAATAGTCAATGCAGCCTTCCTTTAAGGAGTCACACCCCTCACACAAGCTGCCATTAATTTCTTTTGGGTGTCGTACCATGCTAAGGGAGACCATACGGTCATAAGGAGAGGCAAAGGAAATATTTGATGAGAGTATTGACTATTCCACATGCTAAGTCAGCAATTTGGCATATAAGTATTAAGTTTTAATCGATGATTTAACTTTGTATGTAATTTCTAAGAATAATATTCTGTAACAACAATATTCAGAATTATAATTATTTGATGATTACAGTATGCAATGATTTTTAGTATAAATGAATTGTTATCAATATTGGAATTGGGAATTCAATGCTATTATGATTATTTATAATGTTCCTTCACAACAAGTTGAAAAGCAATCTCAAACCAGCTGAATGCAAACTATTTGACGAAATGCCTGTGAGCTAGGATTGGAAGTTTTGCAAGTTTATTTGACAAATATTGATAGCACAATACAATAATATTAGCATGCATGATTGTTTATGGTAATTGCAAATACTCAAGAATATTCCATTGTTGAATATTACAGTGGTATCAGAGCTGGTTTTCCTACCATCCTGTTGGGCAGTGGATGTTTATTGCATAACAAATTCAGTGGCTCATTGTGGTTCAATAGTTGTCTGTCAAACTTTTATGGCTCCATAACAGTTTCAACAGATTGTTGATCAATTCTCAGTGGCTAAAGGAAGATGAAGACAAATCAAGAACTGATGACATAATTTTTAAAAGAATACAGAAATATCAGAAGAATCTAATAGCATTGCTAGAGAATCTGGAAAAGTTGAAACCTTACTTATCAGTTTAAAAGACGGTTGAAGAATCATCACTAAAGGAAGAAGATAAGCACTCCATGGATTTCAAATCAGCAACTAATGATGAAGTTAAATTTTCAGGTGCATCCGCAAAATAAGGGACAAAGGAAAAGAAACTGCTCTTGGGAAAGTCAAAGCCAAATTCTTCAGTGCTAAAGAACAAACTCTATTCCAAGACAGCTCCTACCAGCCAACAAGAAAAGAAATTTTCCATTGCAAGGGAGAATGATGGCAGCAAGAATGAACTCGAAAGAAGAAATGTTTGCTTCTTATGCAAAGGAACTTGGGAGCCTAGGAACATATGCAAGAATAAAGAAGTTAAGAAAGAATTGGAAGTCGCAGAAGGAGAGGTCCAAAAAGAGAAGATGGAACAAGAGGAAAATGAGTACTTGAGTTGCCATGAATATGATGAGTCAAAAGCTGATGATTCTTTGCTTGTGCGTAGTGCTTTCATGCCATCTCTTTAGGAAGTTTGTGAGGAAGCACAAAAAGAGGAATCCGATCTTGAAGGTTATGTTGCTTCTGAAAATGTGGATATAGCAAATTTTTCAAGTGCATCTGCAAGTGAGGAGGAATACATGAGTCTTCATGACAGTGTTGAGATTGAAGGATATGCTGATTTTGAGCTTGCTAAATCAATAAATACTGATACATGATATGAAGGTATGAATGTTTTTGATGATTCATTGATTGACTATAATGCTGACCTACCATCTATTCAAAACAATTGCAATGCAACATTTAGAGAGGTAGCTGATTTTAGAAGTCCAAATGAAGATAATTCAGAAAGTACGTTGTGTCAAGAGCCAAATCCCTTGGCTGATTTTTATCAAAGGCCTAGTGAACTACAAGATTTGAAGAACTACTTGTTGGTTATTGAAGAAAAGGTTGTACTAACCTTAACACATTTTGATAGCATACACCAATTCATTGAAGACCTCCTTTGTAAGGCTCAAGTTGAAGAGAGACAAGAAGGTGTAAAGGTTGGAGCTACTTTCTCAAATCTAAAATCTATCAAAGGTGCTTTAAAATAGTAAAATCAGATTACTTGCATTTGCTTTCAGACAGAGATCATGCCATCAAGTTTGCAAAAAAGACTTTTTGTGCATTTGCAGAAGAGGAGAAAGAAGCCGATGAGCTTAACCTTGAGTTAAGTTTAGCTCACTATTCACTCTACAAAGCAGAAAATCAGTCACTTGTTGCAGCCACATCGAAGGAACAAGAATGTGATACAAGGACTATGGAGGTCAAACAAATGATTGAAAGAATTAATGAGCTCCAAAACGACTGTGACTTGGAGCCACGCTACCTTTGGGGACATGAAGAAGGATGTGGGAGTGGTGAGGAATTGCTCAACGATTTCAGCAGCCCCAGTATCATGGTGATTCAGCATGATGATAGCACTTGGGAAAAACATCAAGAGTGCAATTTCATTGGGCTTGATAAACAAATTTTGCATGATGATATATCTCTTGATAATCTAATTTGTGGGAATCCTGATTCAATCCTGATTCAAGAAACACATATGGTGAGAATAGTAAGATTTTGGATCCAAGTGATTGTTTGGAATACCCAATGGAGCAAGCAAGTGAATTTCATATTAGTGGCATTGTGGGGTATGCTCATCTTTTTTCTTTCAGCCCTCGTGCAAATAATTGGGCCATATTTCTAATACCACATAAGAGTGGGATAGATAAGAGATTACATAAAACACTCTGGTATGAGGTGCTTCCTTCTATAGAAGTAGAATCCAAATCTTGCATATCATTCAATGTGTTTTTACAAGATGGTTATTATGATGGGATACAAGAAAAAGAAACGGAGACTTGGCACATTGGTATTCTAGTATCGCAGCAGAAGCCATCAGGTATTGGGAATGGCAAACTCCCAATTTGGCTTTGGGATCCAAGAATTTACATGATTGGTGGATTGCTTCACAATGTAACAAAGAATGACAAAATTGCTAGGTTCAGTTGTATTAGAATCATACAGCAGAAATATGATGGAGCATTCTACAAGTTCATTTGGGATCCTGATATTGGCATACAAGTTCAGATTGCTTGAGGCCAAGCAATCTTTGAGAAGCGAGGACTTTAATGTCCCCATTTTCAGCCCAAGTTTTTGGAAAAGAAATAATTTAATTGATTAAATTAAGTTGTCTAAATTAATATTTCCAAACAACTTGTATTTAATTAACAGTGAAACCCAGGGACGCGTCCCACCCCCCCTTCCCCAAGCCCTAGCGTTTCTGGAACGGGGACGTCGCGGAGACGTGGGGACGGCGTTCCCAAGTCTCTGGCGGCGCCACCATTTTTTTGCCTCGCCGCCGGAGACGCGGAAACGTCTCGGCATCTCCAAGACACTGAGGGAGACGCCTGGGCATCCCTCAAGCGTCTCGGGGACGCCCAGGAGTCTCCCACGGCAGCCACTAAAAAGAGTCGGTTTTAAAAAAAAATTAAGACATTTTTCTATTAATTTATTGGTTCTATTCGAACCCTAAGGGCATGTGGGGCCCATCTACACTCTTACATGCCTTCAAAAGGCCCTCTAATCTTCATTTTTATTCACATTTGCATTTCTACTTGTTTGCTACAGCATGAAGAAGAAGAGTGAAGGCTAAGGAAAGAGTGGTTGGAGGAGTAAAAGGAGTGATTGCAAGTGAAAGAGGAGTGTCAAGGAGCAAGAAGAAGAAGAGGAGGAAGATTCTTCACCTTGTTGAAGAGATTTTTCAAGCAAAAGGTAGGGTTTTTAACTGATTTTTTATTTTATTTTCTGATTTTCTGTTTCAATGTTTTAAAGTTTTTTCATTTCTTCATTTTATAATTCTTCTTATTAGTTATTTCATTTCTTGTTGTTCCATTTTCTAAATTAATTTAGATTTTGTTTTGAAATTTAAAATATAGAGTTTTATTTTTTTAATTTTAAAAATTTAAAGTAGGGCATAGGCTGAAACTATGTGTTTATTGATTTTTTTTTTCATTTTGTGAAATGCAGTGTCAAAATGAGCTCCCACAATCATGAAATGAGTGAGGATGAGATGGAAACTCATTCTCATAGTGCAAGCCAATCAGAATATGAACTTGAGCATGAGGATGAGCCCAATGAAGGGGGTGAGCATGGGTCAAATCCGGAAGGGCAAACTAGTTCCATAGCTAGTGCACCAGTTTCTACTGATTGCCCCTCCCAGCTTTTGGCAGAGTGGGCTAGGGGTCCTTATGATCCCAAATCTCCTCTCAAACAGTTTGCAACAAGAATAGCAGCCCCAACGTCATCAGGTGGTGGTACGAGGAAATGGAAATGCAACATTTGTGGTGATGATTGGTTTGGGAGCATGACCAGAGTTAATGCACACTTCCTTTTTTGGCCAGGAAAAGGTGTGGGAGCATGTGAGTTTTTGAAGAAACCTAAAAATTTGAAATACAGAATTGAGTTCAACAAGCTTTGGGGTGTTCTAGATGACATGGCAATTCCAATGCCTACTACCTTGTTTGGTAGGCAACATATTCAGACTATTTAGCAGATTCAGGAGTAGCAAATGCAGAGGCAGCCACATATTTCTACTCCTACATTGCATCAGAGAGCAGGAACATTGTCAGGGTCAGCCTTGGGACCTTCATCCACTTATAGCACTATGGCTGAACCTGGATCACAACGGGGCAAGGGGAAACGCAAGATGCAAAGTCAGCCTAACCCCATAGCTGATTTATTTAATGTGCACCTGAAGGATCAGATAGATGATTCCATTGGCAGGTTCTTTTTTGCCAATGGAATCCCATTCCATGTAGCTTGATCTCCTTATTATAAGGAGATGATTTCGAAGGTGGCGAAGGGAGGACCATCATATGTGCCACCAGGTGAGCACAAATTGAGGACCACAATCTTGGATAACAACTATGCCAAGATCAATTCATTGATGGAGACGATGAGGGCATGTTGGGAGGAATCTGGATGCAGCATAGTTATGGATGGGTGGACGGACATTAGGCATCGTCCACTCATCAATGTCATAGTTACATGCTCAGAGGGCCCATTCTTTCTAGGCTGAGTTGATTGTTGAGGCATCGAAAAAGTGCCTAATTTCAATTAGAGATCCTTGGTGCAGCTAATACGAGGGAGGTGGGGAGCCACAAAATGTGGTCCAAGTAGTAACAGAATCTGACACATGTATGCAGTGCGAGGAGAGCTTATTGAGGCAATATCTGAACACATTTGGTGTTAAGACTCCATATTTATTGTGCATACCATGAACAAAATACACTCAGGACATGGTGAAGATTAGGTGATTAAAAGAGTGGTCAACAATGCAGAGATGTCACGAGATGTATACTCACGCAACCACCACCTCCACATACCATCTTCAAGGAAACTGCAGAAGGAGTTCTTGAGGCAGTTGGGAACTAGATAGCCATCTATTTCATTAACTGGAGAATGCTTGAGTTGCAAAACCCACTTGCAACTCCTTGGTTGCAAACACACACCAAGAATGGGAGAATCAGTCAGGATGAGACAGGCGAGGCGGAGAAGGGTGAAGGAGACCAATTGAAAGTGATGCATTTTTGGAATGATGCAAAATATGTTATGCAGCCATCATTACACCAATTTCAGTCATCGAGATATGTGGAGGGATGCACTATGGAAGGTGTAACCAGAGTGTATTGATTCTATGCTTGGTCAGATGAGGGCAGTTGTGCGAGAGAAGGACCCCACTTTAGCATTCTACAATGTTTACATTCAACCTATTATTCAGCGTAGATGGGACAGCCTAAACACTCCCTTGCACATGGCTGCTTATGCATTGAATCCGAAGTGGTACATGCCTAGGCCTGGGAGAGTTACACCGATTCAGGATGATGAGGTGAAGGAAGGGTTCTTCAAATGCATTGATAGGATGTATGATGTTGAAGCTGCTGGCACCATTCGCACTGAGTGGACGAAATTTGCTACTCTTAGGGGTTATAAGGCTGCAGCAAAGGTGGACATAAGAACTATGGCACAGGAGGATCCGATTTTGTGGTGGACTTGTCATGGACCGAAATCACTGACTACCACACTAGCCATTCGTTTGCTGTCCCAGGTTTCTAGTTCTTCAGCTTCTGAGAGGAACTGGTCTACTTATAGCTTAATCCACTCTCTTAAGAGGAACGAGGGCACACCTCTAGGAAACGAGGAAAGCTATTAGGTGCTTATAGTGCCACTATCCTGCTGAAGGCGCTTTCACGAAGTAGTAACACAAAGGAAACCCAGCCAGTCTACGATAGGATATAGAGCGAAGAACCCATCCGCAATTAGTAAGGGAATGAGATATGAATATAGGGGAATTTAGTATTTCCCTTTAAAGCGATCTGGCAAATCCAGTGGATTTCCCGGTATTAGGGAGATTTGCAACCTCGAGAATGATGAAGCCTACACCTCCTTCACTACATTTTGTCATTTTGACATTTTGATTTTGTACTTGTTTTGATATCATGCTACTCATTGTAATCATCTTTATGATCAGATATTTTTGATATCATATAATAGAAATCTTCCATTTGCCGATTCGACAATTGTTACATTGTAGTATTGAGTATTACTATTCTAATTTTGAAATTTCTAATTAGTATAAGTAATAATGTAATTCGATATTGAAAACTTCAATGTTCAATGTTCAAGTATTACTTCTTAATACTTAATAGTCTTATACATCTTTTCATAACTAGCATTTTAAGTACCATATGTATAGTATATAGTATATACAAACCCCTCCCACCCCCCGCCGTCCGCCCACCGTCCCGAAATTGAGGCCCCTTTGTCCCCTCATCCCAAAAACCTGTCCCCGACGTCGGTGGAACATAGTTAATTAGTTATGATTTTAAGTTAAATATTTTATTATTATAAAGTGACCTTACCTAGAGCAAAAAATTAAAATATTATAAAGTCACTTTAAGGAGATGAAAGGTTTATTATTTAAAAATTGATTTTTATAGTATATAGATTCCAAAAAGTTTTGTTGGGTTACAAAAGGAGGCTAGGGAGAAGAAAGGAATTCATTTTAAAGTTTGATAATTTCTCTTTTTGAGATTTGTGCCTATGGCCAAACTCTTAGCAACAAGACAAAACCCCAATGGTTTTCCTGATAAACAAAAATTTGAAAGGCAAAGCAGTTCCATCCAGGGATCAATAATGAGCTGAAGATTTGGAGTTTGGGGATGAAAACCCTCAGATTCCATTGGAGCAATTTCATACAAAGTTGTATTTGTGTTAAATGTTTGCAAATAAAGGTTTGGAGCAAATTGATTTATCTTTCCTGAGTTTTCCAAGTTTTCAAATGCAAATTTATTGAAGATTTGTAAGCAAATAATAAATTTGTTTTTGTGGTGTGTGCATTGGTGAAAAAGCAGAAGTATAAGTTTTGTGTGTGCAAATGATATTGGACAAAGTTCATGTGTGTGCCGAAATAAAATGATATATTTTTATTTTGTTGGGGACTTGGCCCAGCCGTACCACTTGCCTAGCCTAGCAAAGAGGTCATACCATTACAAAGATGATCAAAAAGGGGAAAAAATCTATTTGAAGGCTTAAGCCTTAGGATATTAAGCACAACATTTTTTGGGAGACAAAATAGTTAACACAGCCAACAGCTACAAATTGTCCAAAATCTCCTAGTGTGGTGGAGGATATGATGAGAGTACCTTATGTTAGTGTTGTTGGCAGTTTGATGTATGCCATGGTCTGTACAAGACCAGACATTGCCCAAGCAGTGGGAGTCCTTAGCCCATTCATGGCTAATCCTAGACGAGTACATTGGGATGCGGTAAAGAGGGTATTCAGGTATTTATGGGGTACTTTCGAGTATTCCATATGTTATCATGGACATCCTATAGAATCTTTGCATTCAGTTTGTATTCGTCGATTCGTGGATTCAGATTGGGTAGGTGACATTTATGGCAGAAGATCCACCAATGCTTACATGTTTACTATGTTCGGTGGTGCTATCAGTTGGATGATGTTGTTAGAAGAGTTGTCATTGATGTCAAAAACAAGGAAGTTCTCATTTGATTAGAGTATTGAACACAAATACAATTCAGTGAAAAGCATTCATTCAATCCTATTAAGTGTGCTTCAGACAGAGCATCAAATGGAAATAATCTGATATGGAACTCATCTTAACATCAAAACACAGTACAATATTCGAGCTGTGTTGAGAAGATTATTTTTTCTTCAAAGATCGAAATATGCAATAAAGCCCAAATTAAAAATGAAGTGTTACAGATCGAAATCTGTATTCTGAGTTTGACAAATCGAGTTGTGTTAAGAAGATTATTTTTTCTTCAAAGATTGAAATATGCAATAAGGCCCGAATTAAAAATGAAGTACAAAGCCCGAATTAAAAATGAAGTGTTACAGATCAAAATCTGTATTCTGAGTTTGACAAATCAAATCTGATTAATTATTTAACAAGTGTTATGGAGGAATAATCAGATTCAAGAATGCTTGAATAAATGAGAGGACGCGATTTTTTGAACAGACGCATTTTAAATCTTAAATGGATGCGGAATATTTGAAAACATGAGAGGATGTGATTTTTTGAATAGACGTATTCTTTCTAAAAGTCGTGTTTTTTGAATGGATGTATTCTTTCTAAAAGAATGATATTTGTTAAACAATCTCTTAAAGAGACGTAAACTCCAAAAGCTACTTAGCACGTCTCTTACATGCTTTCCCAACAGATCTCTAAAAGTCGTATTTCTTAAAAAAGGAGACGTAACTGAAGAGTATGTCGATCTGATCATTAAAGGAGGAACAAAGTCAAAATAATCAAATCAAAATTGAAGATCATTAAGGCAGAAAATTGGGTTAATGAAGGGGTATGAGTGAATGTTGAAAAGGCAAAGTTATGATCTTTCATCAAGAGGCACAATCTGAATCAAAGTATATATTTGCAATTCTTTTTTATTTGAATGTGTGGTTGTGAAGTTTCAGGTGATACAAATCAGAAACCCATCTTCTTGTGTGGGCTGAGTGTGAGATTTTTCATCACAAAGTCAGATTGGAGGATTGGGAGAGTGCAGATCTGATTGAAGTCTTTTACTTCATCCATCAAGTCAAGGTTTGGTGCCTTGCATTAGGGGTTGGTGCTCCTTGTAGGTTGGTGCCTACTAAAATTGTAAAGGAGTGGGTGTTCCATGTAGGTTGTAACCTACAAAATCATCTCATTTGTAAATCAAGTAGGCTGGTGCCTACATTCATTGTAAAAGTCATTTAAATCATTTTCAATAAAGTGGTGTCAACTTGCTTTCATTGAGTCATATCAAAAGTTGATTGTAATAAGTTTGAAAAGATTGAGAATTGAAAGTTTGGTTTGATTTACTAATTCACCCCCCCTCTCAGTAAATCTTTTGTGCTCTTCAAATGTAATGTCCCCTTCTAGCTAATCATCAGTTTTCAATGGGATTAGCCTATCATTTTGACCCTCGTAGGCTAATGGGTTTGGATAGAGGGTCTTTTGAGGCAAATACCTGGCCATTTGATGACATTATTCTTCTCCAGAGCTTTGTTGGGTTCAAGCTTGGCTTTTGCAGAGGTTTTGGGACTCAGTTTGCATACTTACTATTTATAGTAAGTCATTCAGCCAGTGGGAGTCCAGTTTTACTATTTATAGCAAGGCGCCTGGACATGATGTGATTGCAGTGTTGATCCTGTTGTGACCTTTTTCACACATCGCCCCATTGCAAATGGGGACCCCCTAATTTTGGCTTTGCTTTTCGGTCGTTTTGTTGTTGTCTCTCTTTTCTACTGTCTGTCTTTTCAGGATGGGCCCGCCGTTGAACCTTAACGTGAAATTTTGGCTAAGTCTGAAAATTAGGGTTTCCATCTTTCCAGCCAATTTGAGGTCAAGCGAAGTGAATAAATTGAAAATTGAGACTAACACTGTTGTCAGTGTGTTTCCAACAGGCTTTCACTGAAATTTCATCGGATTCCGGCTACTTACTATTTTTAGTAAGTGTGAAATTTCGAGCGTTCCCTCAGCATTTTTGAAATTCCGACAGTCAGGTTGCATTCAGAACACATCAAGCTGCTCACTGGGAAATTTTGAGCTGAAACAGACGACTTGCTATTTTTAGCAGTTCGGCTTTAGAGGCAATTTCCAGGGTTTATATGTTGCATTTTCTGATGCATGTCCGAAGATTCTTTGTGGGTTTTTCGAGACCTTCGCAATGATATGACATGCAAAGCAAGACAACGACTTTCAACATTTAGCCTTCAGAGGCAAATATTAAGGTTTGCATGTAGATTTTCTCAGCGCATGTCGGGATATTCTTTCTGGGTTTTCCAAGAGCTTTGCAACGATGTAACATGCAAGCGAAACTGGTCACTTTTCAAAAACTTGCTATTTTTAGCCAGTGCTTGCATGTTGATGATTTTTCTGGGTTTTTCTAGGTTTTTCAAGATTTTTCGGGCAATGTGACATGCAAAATCATCCAGCAATCAATCGGTCACTTTTTCAGCCATTTTCTATTTTTAGCAGGTACCACTCTAGCAGCTGCCCGACACTTCAAAATCACGAACATGGTAACATGCAGCAGAAACGAGGTCAAACGGGGCTCATTTGAAGAACGTGCAGAAAATTAGGGTTTCGAGCTTCAGGGCTAAAAATGAGGAATCAGGCGTCAAAATGCCCAAAACTGAAGTATCCACCACGATCAGTATCCTTCAAGGAGTTTGCTGGCAAAATTTGAAGACAATCGGAGCACTTACTATTTTTAGTAAGGCGCTCCTGACGCAGGCTATAAATAGAAGGTCAATCTCAGGCACCGGCACAGACAGGCAAGTTTACCAACAAGAAGCACGCTATTCAAATTTCAACTCGAACGGAGCTAAGGAAGTCTCAGAAACAAGCACTTACTATAAATAGTAAGTCACTTCATAAGCAGCTATAAATAGTAGGTCAACATCAAGTCTCAGTATGAACAGGCCAAACAAGTGATGAGGACCCCTTGGCGCGAATTTCAAGACAAACGGAGTTGTAGAGAATGGAGAATCAGACACTTGCTATTTTTAGCAGGCATGGGCAGAGAAATTAGGGTTTCCTAAAATCAAGGGCAAAATAGGACGGTCGTGAAAAAGCAGCATCCAGCTTTGATCACCACACTTCAAGCATTTAGTACATGACTTTATGAGCAACTACTATTTTTAGCAGGTTGCTAAAAATAGCAGGTGCAGACAGACATCAGGCATCAACAGCACGAATCAGTTGAAATTCAGAACAGAGCAAAAATCAGGCTTTCTGGAGTCAAAATTCAGTTGAAGGCGCGAAATTCAAGGACCTTTCTAAAAATAGAAAGTCAGGGCGAATTAGGGTTAGCAGGAGAAAATCACCCTAAATTTGGCAAAGGGCATGAAATTTGAGAAAACGGATAAATTTTCAAGTCCAGCATCAGAACTTGCTTTAAAAGGCCAAAGACAGATCAAAATTCTTGAAGTGTTTGAAGAATGAAAGCATACCCCTCCAATGGCGCCCTTGAAGTTCTAACTTGGAAAGTGAACTTTGAAGCTTGATGAAATTTTCTTTAAGTCCTTCAAATTTGAAGCTCGGGACTCAAAATGCGCCCTTGAGGTTAAAGCTTGATGGAATTTTCTCTAAGTTATCAAAATTTGAAGCTCAAGCCCCAAAATGTGCCTAAACTTGCATATGGAGCTTCAAAATTTTCTAAGTATCAAAAATTGGAAGTAGGGGATCCTAAATGCACCCTAGCTTGAGAGGTGGCTTGAAATTTTTTCTAAGTCTGGAAATTGAAAGCTCAAAAGCCCAAATGTGCCTTGCTTTGTCTGGAAAACTTGAATGAAAATATCTAAGTGTTTGAATTTGAAGGAGGCCACCTTGAATGCGCCTTGAAGTTGGAGGAGGTTAAAAGAGGTTCTAAGTGTTAAAATTGAAAGCACCATGGGTGAAATGCGCCCCACTTTGAGAAGAGAGCTTAAAATTTTCCTAAGTCTTGAAAATTGGAAGCAGCCCACATGAAATGCGCCCCACTTGAAGAATGAAGTCACAAGATGTTTCTAAGGCATGCAAACTAGAAGTCCACCACCTCATTTGCGCCTAGACAAAAAGAGGGAGATGGCTGAAAAGTTTCTAAGTATAAAAAAACTGAAAGCTTGCTATCCTGAATGCGCCCTTGCCAAATGGAAGATTCTAAGTCTGGAAAATGGAAGTAGGAGTTCCCATTTGCGCCTTAAGGAGGAGGAGTGTGAAAATTTGACTAAGGCGTTAAAAGATTAAGGCTGAAAGTTCCCCCCATCAAATGTGCCTAGACTTAGAGAAGCTTATATGCGCCCAAACCTTTGAAAGTATTTCTAAGGCTTTTAAGCTAAAAGCTCACACATTCAAATGCGCCTTAAGCTGGAGGTTTGGAGTTTAAAATTATCTAAGTGTTGACAAATTGAAAGCTCACATGGTTATTTGCGCCATCATGGAAGAAGTGATTAAAAATACTCTAAGTGCTTAAAAATGAAAGTCCAACACCCCAAATGCGCCTAGAAGAGGAAGAAGACTTGAAGAATATTCAAAGGCATTAAATAGCAGGTGAGGTCCAGGCATCAAGGCGTTGAATCCATGCAAAAGAGGACAAAAACGTGTGAACTAAAATTTCTAAGGCAAATTCATCTAGAGCGCATAAAGGAGAGATGCTTGGTGCGAACTTAAGATTACTAGCATAAGGACAAAATAGGCATGGAGACAAATAAAAGTCGGCCAAGGCTAAGTTAAGACAAATAATGAATACGCCTAAACTTGGTGGAAAATGATGGAAATTATTCGAAGTCGTGAAAACTCAAACTTCAACCTGTCAAACACGCCTTAGACACTTGAATAATTTTCCAAATATATGGAACTCTAAGGAGAACCTAGCATATGCGCCTTAGTATGGAAGAATTGTGGAATGCGCCCAGGGGTGTTGAGGATAATTTTGAAATTTACTGCTTGAATGCGCCTTAGGAAGAAGGGGGGTTTGGAATATTCTAAGTGTTTGAAACTCATGGCTCCACCCTCTATATGCGCCTTGAAGGAGGAATATTGAAATGCGCCTTAAGGAGATGAGATTTGGAAATTTTCTAAGTAAGAAACTAAAAGTATAAGCTATCAAATGCGCCTTAACTAGTTGGATGTTGAAAAAACGGCTAAGGCATGTAATTTTCAAAGTCAAGCACTTCATATGCGCCTTACCACTGAAGTTCAATAAGAAATTTTTCTAGGAAAATAAAATTTGAAGTCCACAAGAACAATTGCGCCTTCAAGATCAAGGTTGAGAATATTTTACGTGTTGAAGGTTGGGATGAATGGTAAATTGAAAATTACACCCAACTCAAAGGAATTGAATAAAACCTTGGATAAAATTATCTTTCTAAGTTGAGATTTTAAAGAAATTAAAAATGAACCTGTTTGTTTGTCGACACATGAATTTGCATTTTCCGAGGAAAATTTTCTTTTGGGTATTGGACGTCTGCGATGAGGAATGGATTTTAAAGTCTTCCACACTTTGTCGAGGCCTTCAGGTCGGAGATTTTAAATGGGCACCAGGTTGATGAATTTCCTAAGGAAAATCTAAAAAAATTTTAGAGCATGGAATAAAATGTATTTGTTGACATAAGAGATTACCTTGCTTGAGATGAATTTGAAAATGATTACCCTGGAATGGTTACTTTTGGGCACAAGCAGGATGAAATATGTGAATAAAGAAGTATACGTGATAGAATGGAGTCGAAATTTGGCCAAAGGCATGAAGAATTTGAACGCGAAGCTGGCTAGTGGAGACAATGAACGCTTGGAAGTTAAAGCGCGAAAATCCTGGTAAGTAAGTTGAATTTATATTATGAAATGTTCTAATGCTCTTCTCCTCGCTTGTTTTGCAGGAGGAACGTCGAGACCAGGCGGTGATGACTTAAGTGATGAAGAAAATAATCCAAAGAGATGACATCCCAACCTCGAAAAGGAAAAGGAGAGAAAAGTTACAAAAGAAAATAAGCTAAGTGGTGGGCTTCCGTGATAGAAGAAAGCGTTTTTCGGAAAACTCAAGATGGAGAAAAGAATGAAAGCTTTCGAGCAAAGTTGAAAAGCGCGTCAAGAAAGAAGATCAAGAGTAGTTGAACTCCAGATTCTATCAAATTTTATTATCTGAGGCAATCTTAGAGACTCTTTTACCCTCCTCCAAGCAATCAACAGAATTGGCTAAACGCGAACAACAGAGCAGTGTGAACGCGTCTACAAACAGTAATCTTCTAGAAGATGGTGGCCATTAATTGCTCATTTATTGCCCCACTCTCCATTATGGCGGTTTTTAGGGCGAATCTTGTTTAGGGCTGAGGTGGCACAATCTAGGCCATCCAGCCGATTGTAATCTGAGTCATCCACTGGACTTGGCCAGCTATATAATTGGGGAGTCCCCCTCATTTGTACATTCATGAGACAGTAGAATTAGAGTAGAAGTTAGAATAAAGAGACAAATTAGAAGTAGCTTAGTATAGATTGATAGTGTAGTTAGAAGAAGAGGGAAAGTTTTCCCTTTGAAAACTTTGTAAGAAATTGTTGTGAACACTCTCTCAATAAAAGAGTTTTTCATTGATGGTGAATTTCATCTTTGTTGAGAGTAGCCAGCAAGGTTTCTTCGTCCTTCCAATTCAAATGGTAGCGTAAAATAGTTCAAAGTAGTATAATTTTCATTCCATGCAAGTAGATGTTAGCTGTGGAATGTGGTGTTTGATCTAAACAACTTCGTCTATCCATACCACTAGTGTATTTGCTGATGGTGAATGCGCCTTGTGTGGTCAACTGGAATATCATGTACTTAACTTCGATCATGATTTGTATGTCTATATGCGTCGTTGTGATGGTATTTTCATGCTAAGTTGTGATTTGAACACCTTGAGCTACTCCTCTGAAGATTGCACCAACTCCGTGGAAGCTGTCCAAGGCGAGGCAAAGCAAAGTTTGGTTGAAGTTTGCTGAAGTTGAGCTCCATATCCCGCACTTAGAATAGAATTAGACTCTCTAAACCTTGCAACCACCATTTCAATTCAGTACTTTCTGGTTAGAATAGGAAACCCGCGCTTCATAGACAAATTTTTCAAGCATTTGAATTCCTTTCTCCGCTGCCGAACAATTCCGTAAGTCCCCTTGAAATACCAGCAAATCACATCGAGCCAACTGAGCCTATTCGCACTGAAAGAACCTTGGAGTTGAACGTGCGAACTTTCTGGCAATCTTAGCGCACGAAATACTTTGATCAAGAGAGAATAGGGTAGTCGTTGGCGACTTTATTCTGCGTTGGTGCGGTCACAAAAACCAGGTCAACAGATCCCTAAGTTCAGTTGGCATGATGAAATAAGGAGTACTGAACAAGTTATAGCGTTTAATTATTATTAAAGGTGACTTTAATAATTATTAATATTATAAAATCATATTATAAAGTTATATTGCACTTCATGTCTAATGGGGCCATGGGACATAAAAAGGGGGCCGTTAGTGATTATTTAAATTGGGCGTCAACTTTGAGGTGAATATTTATTAAAGCTAAAGTGCAATTTAATATTATTTTAAATGATTCAAAAAGCAATTGGAGGGATTGACCTTTTTGAGAGAAGTATATAAAGAAGCCAAGAGAAGTTCGACCTATCTTTTGAGCATTGGATAATTTCTCTTTAATGAGTTCTTTGGCATTGGAGGAGAGGAACCAAGGGTTGCTGCATTTCCAAAGCTTTACAAACATTGGAAAACATGCATTCTTCTTTGTTTTGCTTTCTGAGGTTGTGTAACATCAGCTAAAGATTGCTTATCAGATTGGTTTCATTCAAAGGCCAACTCTGTGCAAAAAATTGTGAAGAATTCATCAAGGGTTTTGAGCAGATTTCATTGTGAAGGACAAACATCAAAGGAGCTGCATTTGTTATTTATTTGGCACACTTTCCAAGGCCATACAGCTTGATATCAGCCAACTGTACCAGCACCAAGGCGTAGCGTGTTTCTTCTAGGGCTAATCACCCATCCTTCCTTCATGTTTGGTGTCTATTTCAATAAGGGCTTTTTGGACAGTTTTTGAGGTGGAGAGAGCTTCATTTGCAGCAGATCGATCATTGGAGGGTTTTATAAATTGCTGCCAAATTTTCCAGAAACGCAAATATGTATTGTCCTCAATGTTTGAGTATGCCTCTCTATGTAAAAGACAATAAAGATGATATATTGAATATATGGTTCATTTGCAGCTTTGAGTTTTCAGTAGTTTGCATATTTTTCTTTAATCTTCTTTCTTCCTGGCATTATTTTCAAAAAATATACAAAAAAAAGCAAATATCATTCAAAAACAAAAACAAAAAAAGCATAAACCAAAAATACAAAGTCAGAAAACTATCACCAAAAGTGCAGAGTTTCAGTTTGGGGAGAACAGGGGTTCTTACAGATGAGTAAGTGGCAAGCTGTAGTCACTTTGTCCACTTCAGAAGCAAAGTACATGGCAGCTACTCATGCTTCTAAAGAAGCCATTTGGCTTCGAAGATTGTGTTCAAATGTTGGGCTTGATACAAGGAGGATTACTATTTGCAGTGGCAGTCAGAGTGTTATTTATTGAGCAAAGAATCCAACCTTCCATGCTAGAACGAAGCATATTGATGTTTAGTTCCATTTTGTTCATGACATCGTAGAAGATGGTAAGGTGCAAATTGAAAAAGTTGATACTTTGACAAATATTGTAGATTCCTTGACGAATCCAATGAGCATGGAGAAGTTCAGATGGTGTTTACAGTCTATGGGCCTTTCGGCCCCTAGCAGTTGATTACCTGGTTAGATTAACTCTTGAAAGGTGTTCGACAAGTGGGAGAATGTTGGGAATTAAGATGTCTCAACCTTTGCAATTTCCTAGCATTAATTTATTAATTTCATTATGCCTATATTGTAATTTCTTGCTCATATTTATTTGTCATCTAATATGACTTGGCACGATGAGTTGTCGGCATGTTGGAAGGTGACATGGAACATCACAAGGATGTTGTGGTCCCCACAAGAAAATGTAGGCATCCCACTTTGGGAAGAGATTCCTTGACATGTGTTAGCATCTTTGATGGATTCTGTTAGAATATTATATTCTTATATTGTTAATGGTCAATGTTTTAATGTAATGAGTTAGCTTAGGTTTCTATTGTTTCTACAGTAGTCAGTAGTTAGAAGTAGATAGACATTTAATGTCTACAGTATTTTGTATCTTCTTTTTATTGTAACTTTTTCCTTTAGTTAATACAAGCAACTTCCAGTTCATAACTGAACATGGTATCAAAGCCAACATGTTCACTAACGAATTTTCAACTCATAAAAATCTTTCAAGATTTTTTTTAGTTCTTTTTGAATTAAAAATTTGATAAAATCTTCTCTAAAAATTTTTCAAAGATTTTCTGAAGTGCTAAAATTTCGAAATTTATTTTTCAAAATTTTTTGTGGCTCCCTGTTAAAAGCCGAGGGTTTCTTGATCGATCTTTTTCCTGTTCGTGACTTTCCTCTAAATCTGGTCGCACGTTTTCCTGAAGCTCTCCAGCACGTGTTCGGATCTGAAGGACGTATTTTGTGGACGCGTTGTTTCTTTTGAGCCGCGACTTGAACTGAGTCGCATTTCTTTCCTCTAGCGTCATCGCAATTTTCTGCAGTGTTTGGCCGCGCGTGTTTTCTAGCTTTGAGATGCGTTTTGTGTCCTCTCCTTCAGACACGCGATTTCTGAAAACGTTCTTCTGCAGCAGATTTTAGGAGGCTTTTTTCTGCTCGCGTTTATGAGACGATTTTTGTTGATGAAGCCACAATTTCAGAAGATCCTTGGCGTGCGTTTTCACCTAGATTTTGCACGTTTCTCTGCTCTCTTGGCTCACGTTTCATCTCCTCCTGGCTGCGCGTTTTTGTTACCCATCTCTGGTGGCGATTTTGGTCATGTGGTGTCTTATGGCTGCATTCTCAAGATTTCTGGTGTTTTGCAGACATTTTCTGCAATTTTTGAAGCTTTAATGGCGGCCTAGGGTTTTTGCCAGTTCGTCTGGGGTTTTGACCCTCTATTTTAAGGCAGAAAAAATTTTCGATTACATAATCTTTGTGGGTTTTTCGAGATCACAACTGGGTTGTCGTTAGATTTTTCTGGGTGTCTCAAAGTTCGTGCCTAGAAATTTGTGCAAGTGGGTGCTAATGAAATTTTCTAGGTATTTAGAAAAAAATTTGGGTTTTCAACAACATTTTCTGGGTACTCTTCAAATCTTCTGGGTTTTGTCTTCAAAGTGCCTCGAAATCCATGCTAGGGTTTCTACTTTAAATTTGTGCTCTTTTTGTTTTCATTTTGCCTTCACTAGTTTGACCTCAATGTACGTGATGGCATCTCTAACAAATATAATGCTGGAAAGCAGCCAGAAGTTCAATGGGAATTACAACACCTGGAAGCAATGCATGATTACGATCTTTGAATATCGTTGTCTCGATTAGGTCGTTTTGGGGAACTCAACTCGTCCCACTGTAGCCGGAAAGGATCAGGACAAATGGGATGAACGCAACCGGGAAGCCGTCATGCTCATCAAACTCTCAGTCACAGATGAGCAGCTACCTCAGGTACCGTCCGGAAAAGCTGCTACGGAAATCTGGGATCATTTGAAGGCTCTTCATGAAACCTCCGACAAGAGCAGAGCATTCTTTCTCAAGAACATGCTTTTTTCCATCATGATGGATGAAAAAGTGTCCTTACAGGAGCATCTGACAAAGATTAAGGACATTCGTGATCATTTGGAGGCGATTGGTCGCACAATGGAGGAAGAGGACATGGTCGTCATTACTTTGAAGAGTTTGCAAAAATCTCATGAGCATTTCATTAAGACGCTCAATATTACTTCAACAAATGTTGACTTGAAGTTTCTAGACTTGTGTAACAAGCTTCTACAACAGGATCGTTGGAGATAGCAGTTTGGAAGCAATACCAGTTCGTCCTCCACCGAGCAAGCATTCTCTTCCAAATCTATTGCTAAGAACAAAGGGACGGCGCAAACTTCTCAACTGAAAAGCTCTGGTTCTTCTCAGGGCAGCAAGAAGAAAAAGAACGTCCAGTGCAATTATTGCCATAAGTATGGTCACATGAAGGCTGATTGTCGGATTCGATTGGCTTTTGAACAAAAGAAGCAAGGAGGGTCTTGTTGTGACCTTTTTCACACATCACCCCATTGCAGATGGGGACCCCTAATTTTTGCTCCATTCCCCTTTGGCTTTGGTTTTGGTCTCTCTCTCTCCATCCGCCTTTTCTATGGTTTACTTTCCGGGATTCCTCCCCGCTGAGCTTAAAATTTGGCCAAGTTTGAAAATTAGGGTTTTGAGTCTTTCCAGCCAATTTGAGGTCGAATAGGGTGAATAACTTGAAAATTGAGCTTAACATCGATGTTAGCTTGCTTCCAGCAGGCTCTCAGCAAAATTTCATCAAATTCCGGATACTTACTATTTTTAGTAAGTGTGAAATTTCAGGGCAATTTGTCAGCTATTTTGAGATCCGACAGTCACACAGCATTCAGAGCACACCAAGTTACGCGCGTGCAAAATTTGAGCGAAAACGGACAACTTACTATTTTTAGCAGTCCAACTTCCGGGCTAATTTCAGGGTGCAGATGCAGAGTTTTCCTTTGCATGTTGGCATATTCCTTCTGGGTTTTTCGAGACCTTCGCGATGATGTAACATGCAAGACGAGACGACTACTTTCAGAATTCAGCCTTCCGAGGCTATTTTAGGGTTTGCATGTCGGTTTCTTTGCATGTCGCGTGATTCCTGATGGGTTTTTCGAGAGCTTCGCGATGGGTGACATGCAAACGGAGATAATCACTCAGAAGGAACTTGCTATTTTTAGCGTGTCCCTCGACACCGCCTCCCGCCAGTCAGATTCACAAGCCGATCGCGCACAAAAAAACGAAGGGAAACAGAGATCTTTGATACATGCAGAGCTTAATTAGGTTTCCAACCGTGAGCCTAAAAATATGCAAAAGTCAAAATTTTCGAAAACCGGTGTAAACCACCGCAATCAGCCCTTCGGCTATATCTGGTAAAATTTCAAGCCAAACGGAAAGCACTTACTATTTATAGTAAGTCAATTTGAACCTGGCTAAATAGTAAATTGAGTGCATGCGTCGATGTCGACAGACAAGTCACGTGGTGAGGAGCCCTCATTAAAATTTCAAGTCAATCAGAGCAGTGGAGCTATCAGAAACATGAGGTTACTATTTATAGTAAACCACCTTCAGAAACATGCTAAAAATAGCAGGGTGATTAAAAATGGCAGTGTCGACAGGATAACAAGGTTATGAGGATGCAGACGCAAAATTTCAAGCCATTCCGAGCTTCAGAGACGCAAATTCAGAGGACTTACTATAAATAGCAGGGCATGAGAAGCTGGCGAAGACGAGAAAAATAGCTAAGTCTGGAACTTCATCCTTCACTTCCTTGAAAATGCGCCCATCTCAGCTGGAGGTCATGAAATTTCTCTAAGTGTTGAACTTCGTCCAGTACACAGGCTAAAATGCACCCAAGCTAGAAGAGGTCAAAGGAAGTCAACATCATTCGTCCTTCTGCCTAGCTAAAATGCGCCCAGTTGATGAGGAGGCTCAGAAAAAAAATGCTAAGTATGAAGTTCGTCCTGTTCAGGGGGCAAAATGCGCCCAAGATGAAAAAAGTCAAAGAGAAGTCAAAGTTTTCTATCCTGCTCATGCCTTGAAATGCGCCCAAAGGAGAATGGAGAGAGTTTAAAAAAATTCTAAGGCACAAGCTCGTCCTGCTCTCATGGCAAAATGCGCCCACATGCTAGTAAGAGGCCCAAAAAAATTCTAAGTATAAACTTTATCCTCCACCCTAGGCTAAATGCGCCCATCTTTGGCTGGTCAACAAGAGTCAAGGAGTTTCATCCACCAGCTAGGCTGAAATGCGCCCAAAAGCTGCCATGTGAGGACAAAAGCTGGAAGATGAGGAGTCACTAGTCAAGGCGTTGTAAATGCTTCATCCTCCACCTACATCAAAATGCGCCCAAGGACAAAGGAGTCAACAAGTCAACGTTCTTTTATCCTCCATCAAGGCTGAAATGCGCCCAAAAGAGGGCATGTGAAGACAAAACGAGGAAGCTCAAGAGTCAAGTTGAGGTTTCATTCTTCTCTCTCCTTTGAATGCGCCCATACAAAGTCAAAAGGGTAGAGGTGGCGTTTAAAGTTTATCCTCCTTCAAGGAAGATGTGCGCCCAAGTTAAAACAAGTGTGCTAGGCGTCAAAGGGTGGTGAGTGGTATATGTATTAGGAAATATTGCCAAAGGGTGGAATTAAATTGCTAAGGCGTGGTAATATTATTCTCCAAATGCTGTGCGCCTAAGGTGGTGTGAATGAAATATGCTAGGCGTAGAAAATGCCAAGGTGAAAGTGATGTGCTAGGCGCTAGAGTTTTGATTTAATATATCCTCTTCAAGTGAGAAGTGCGCCTGGATTTGGAAATTGATGTTGCTAAGAAGGTAAATAAAGTGTGAATGCCAAGGTGTTAGAAAATATGGCGCCTAGGGTGGTGAGGTTAAAGCAACTTGCCGGGCGATGAAAGTGTTGGGTGTTGAGAATTTCTTTTTCCAAGAAAAGATGAATATGCGCTAAGGTAAACTACAAGGTGGTGAAAGCAAGGTTGATGCTAGGCGTTGGAGATTTTTTTTAAAAGTGTCCTTCATGGTATAAAATGCGCCCAGGATAATAAAAATAATATTTCTAAATGAAGTTGTTTAAATAAAATTTTCCTCACAGGCAAGGTGATCGAAGTTGAAATAAAATTTTCCTCGCAGGCAAGGCAAAAATTTCAAAAATGCTAAGTGATTCAAATTTTTCTAAGGCACAAATATTTCCTCCTCTAGAAAATACGCCTAGACTCTGAAGTGATGAATTTCCCTGAAGTCCGAGTGAAGTTGCCAGACGTGAAGTCAGTGGATGCCAGCTCCACAGGATTGATAAAAAATTTCCAAGTCAGAGCAAAATTCTTAGAGGGGATCGAAGAACGAGAATAAATTTGATGAAAGAATATTTTCTAAGGTTCAAAATTCTAGAAAATCAAATGAACCCGTTCGTTGGGTACCCATGGATTCATCACGTTCTGAGGAAAATTTTCTTTTGGGTATCGAAGATTATCGATGAGGAGTTGATTTTAAGGTCTTCCATGCTCTGCTTTGGCCTTCAGGGTGAAAACTTTTGATGGGCACTCAAATAATGAATTTCCTAAGGGAAATTTGAAAAATTTTCTTAGGCAAGTATGAAGAAAATGTGTTTTCAAGGTAAAATCCTCCAGACAATGAATCTGAAAATGATTGCCTAGATGATTTTTGATCAAATTCCTGATGAAAGAATTTCTTCTCGAATCTGGGTTGGATGAAATATCAGAGTGAAGTGCGCCAGGCAGAATGCAAGATGGGTTGGAAAATGGGCTAAGGCATGAAGAATTTGAAAGCAAAGTTGACTATCGAGGACGATGACCGCTTGGAAATCAAAGCATGAAAATCTTGGTAAGTAGGTTAAGATTATATTATGAAGTGTTCTAATACTCTTCTCCTCGCTTGTTTTGTAGGAGGAACATCGAGGCCAAACGGTGATGACCTGAAGTGGTGGAGCACGATGATATTACAACCTTCGAAGGGAGAAAGTTGCAAGAAATTGGCTAAGTGTTAACTCAAGTGACAAAGATGAAGATCCTCAAGTGGAAGAAGTCAAAGAACAAAGTCAAGAAGGAAGATCAAGGACAGTGTGAACGCGTCTGCAAGCGGAATCTTCTAGAAGGATGATGGTGGACATTATGGTGCATTTATTACCCCACTCTCCTTTGTGGCGGTTTTTAGGGCAATATTGTTTAGGGCTGAGGTGGCGCGATTCTGGCCACTCTATTGATTGTAACCCTAGCCGTCTTTTGGGACTTGGCTAGCTATATAAAGGGGGAGTCCCCCTCATTTGTAATTCATTAGAGATTAGAGGCAGAGCTTAGAGAAGGAGTAGAGAGCAATTAGATAGTTGATAGTATAGTTTAGATTGAAAAGGAAGGAAAGTCTTCCCCTTGGATACTTTGTACGAAGTTGTCATGTATGCTTTCATAATAAAAGAATTTTCATTGATGGTGAATTCTTCTTTGTTGTGAATAGTTGTTGAGGCTTCTTCGTCCTTCCAATTCACGTAGTATCTTGAAGTAGCTTAAAGTAAAGTAGTTTTCACTTTCATGCAAGTAGATGTTAGTTGTGGACTTGTGGTGTTAATTGAGGCAACTTCATTTCTATCCATACCACTAGCGGCTTGCTGACGGCAGGTTTGCCTTGTGTGGTCAACTGGAAAACCTTACAAACTTAACTTCGATTGTGATTCATGTGTTTGTATGCGTCGTTCTGATGGTGCTTACATGTTGAGTTATAATTTGAAAACCTCTTGCCACTCCCTTGAAGATTGCACCGACTTTGTGTAAGTTGTCCGACGTGAGGCGGAGCAGAGTCTGGTCAAAGTCTGTCGAGATTGATCCCACATTCCATCCTTAGATAAAAGATTAACTTCTTAGGCCCTACACCCATTTTTAATTCAGTTCATTTCCGATTAGAATTAGGAAGCTTGTGCTCACCTGCCAAATCATTTGAATTACACAAAAGCCCTTAAGTCTACTGTCTGTTGTTAGCTATCGAACAATTGTGTAAGTCCCCTCGTGAGAACACAGCAACTCACATCAAACCAACTGAGGGTATTCTAAGTATTCGGAACCTTGGAGTTGAAAGCATGATCTTACTCGCAATCTTAGCATGCTGAATACTTTGTTCAAGAGAGGATAGGGTATCTGTTGGGAAACTTTATTCTGTGTTGGTGCGGTCTCAAAAACCACGTCAACAGGTCTCATCAAAAGGAAAATGTCACGGAGCACACTGATCAGAAAGAATTTGCATTCTATGCGTTTATGGCCAAGAGAACCACAGATCCAGTACAATCTTCTGCGTAGTATATTGATTCTAGGGCTTCACAGCATTTTACTCATCGTCGGGATTCGTTCACAAAATTCGAACCATTCTCTAATTCTGTCATTTTTGGAGGAGGTGAAGAGTACACAGTTGTTGGTAAGGGCACTGTCTAGATTCACTTAGGTGGAAGAAATTTACTCTTTCTTGATGTTTACTATGTTCCAGGCATGGAACATAACCTTCTCTCAATCAGTCAGATCATGCAGCATTCTCCCCAATTGGATGTTGTTTTAAGCTCGTCCACCTACAGCATCGTTGATAGGGAGACTTGTACTACAATCGCTATCGAACTTGAGGATCATGGTCTATATAGACTTGTTGATTCTGGTGATTCTCAAGAGCACGCTTTGGCCGCTAGGAGTACTTCCATTAGCAAACTTTGGCATCAGCGTTATGGGCACTTGAATATGCACTATCTCTCTCAACTGTTTCAGGAGGGTTTGGTTGTTGGTCTACCTGAGATCCAAACTCAAAATCATGGAGTTTGTGAAGCCTATCAAGCTAGGAAGCAGCATCAGACACCATTCTTGGATGGTGATTCTTGGCGAGCCTCCAAGGTACTACAACTGGTTCAGGCTAATGTATGTGGACCAATGAATACTCCTTTTGTTACTGAGTCCAGGTACTTTTTATTATTTGTTGATGATTTCAGTAGGAAAATGTGGGTGTACTTTTTGAAACATAAATCAGATGTGTTCAATACATTTCAGCAGTTTAAGGCCTTAGTTGAGAAAAAATCAGGTTCTCAGATTGTCACTCTAAGGTCAGATAATGGGGGGGAGTTTTGTTTAGCTGACTTCTCTTCTTTTTGTGCTACACACGGCATTAAGCGTCAACTCACCACACCATACACCCCTCAGCAGAATGGCGTCGTTGAACGTAAGAATTGCACCATTACTGAAATGGCTCGTTCTATGCTGGAGTACAGAAATGTACCTAAGAAATACTGGGCTGAAGCAGTTTATACTGCAGTCTACCTCCTGAATCGATCACTTACACAAGTCGTTAAGAAGATGACTCCAAAAGAAGCCTGGTCAGGACGTAAGCCTAAGGTGGGCCATCTAAAAGTCTTCGGTTATACAGCTCATGTATGGATTCCAGAAGCCAAGCGTACCAAGTTGGACTCCAAGAGCCAGACACTTATGTTTACTGGTTACAGCAACAATCACAAGGCATATAGGTTGATTTATGTGGAGAGAAATCGTCTCATATTCAATCGTGATGTTGTGATTGATGAGACTATTGGTCCATTTGTTCCTACTACCAATCCTACGGATCAGCCTATGAAGGTTTCTGATGAGGTTGTTCATCTTCCTCTTGGTTCCCCTAATGGGAGGGCTTCAGATCATTCTAACTCTAAAGATGAGGAGTCTACCAATCATGATCTAGCACCACCTGATTTTCCTCAGGACTCACATCCAGATGACTTTGTTCCAGAAATCCCAAGAGATGTTGTGATAGGGAGGTTGGATGAATCAATCACTGATTCATGCTCTAGGTCTTGTTTGGACGACCTCTAAGGTGTCACACTCCACCACTACAACCTATAGGACCTTCCTTTACTTAGGATCCCCTGGTTCTGTCTTGCCAACCCCAACTACCAACATAATTCCACCTACCAAGTCCACCTTGGTACAATCTTGCAATTCTAACCTTAGCCCTTAATCCACCCTAAAGGCTACAATCCTCCAAAATCTTGAATTTAGCTTTGCAGGGGTGTGGAGGTGTGTCTAATGACTTCAATCCATCCTACTTTGGTTCTTGAAGGTACACCTAACTCCATTTCTTATTCGCTTCCACCAAACCCTCATTTAGGCCTAAAAGGCTACTAGCCCTAGGAGCCCCAATTAGGCCTCCTTCTCCGAGAAATTAGGTTAGTTCTCCAAATCTTTCCAAAGAACACCCCAATCTTTTCTTGGGATTCCTGGTTCATATGAACACCTCTCAAAGATTTTTGGAGTCTTGGGTCTCAGCTGTCCGTACAAAGGCTTAACCCACAATTTGGCAAAACTAGGCCTTTACAAACCCTTCCCTGACTTCACTGCAAACTGTTAGGTATTTCTCACACCAGATGGATTGATGGAGCTTCCTCCTCCATGCCAAGTCTTGGCAAGGCACTTCTCTACCTTCTCCAAAAGATAATTTGTCAAGAATTTGACACCCCTACAAATTAAGTGCTCTGCACTAAAGTCTTTCCTAGCCAGACTCTTCCTGGCTCGCCTAGGGCAAGACCTCCTCAGTAGCTCCTATGTTTTCAAAGGCCCTAAACCCTACCATATGTACATACATGGAGTCTAGTCCCTGTTCCCAAAGGGCCGTACAATTTGTAAGGTGGGAAAGTGAACTAACACTCCATTTCCACAAAACTGCCTGGTTCAGACCAGCAACAGTATGAAATCAAAACTATTTACAAACAACGCTTGAAATTAAATAAAGAAACTAACTAATGTCACACAATGCTTGAAGAACAACTACACTACACCCTACAGAAGTTACAGTGCCATTATTAATCCATTAAAACCTCACTTCAAGCAAAAATCAGAAAATTCACTCTCAAACACAACTGCTTTTCTTGAATTTACAAAACTTCAAAACATAACAAATGCTTCCAACCGCACTCCAATGCCGAGGCATCCCATAAATAGGGTCTCTAAAACAGTTACCTTCTCCTTTGGACACACCTAGGCCGCTTGTAGCCTCCATTGAGCTTATTTGCAAGAATTTGTAAAGAAACTCCTAAAAGGTCTAAAAGGTCAAAACCTCACTTGCACAAAAACTTTAAGCCTATCCAATGGTCAACATGACCTTCATCAGATGATCAACATCCAACCAAAAATGCCACTAAGGCACAACCATAAATGAACATGAATAGATGATAAGTTGGCCTAAACAAATTGCCAAAACAAGACCTTCTAGACAAACTATGGTAACCTATGGGTGCTCCTGCACCATGTTGTTTCTCCTATTTCAGATGTTGGTACTTCTACTCGTCAGCCTAAGTGGTGGCTCAAGACTATCGGAGATCTTCATGATGATGAACTCATTGAAGGCAGATCAACTCGTAGAAAGAGCAAGCAGCACAACAAAGTCAATTTTGCTCTTATGGCCAACATTCACAGCATCTATGAGCCTCAGACATATTCAAAGGCTAAAGGAATTCCAGAGTGGGAAAAGGCTATGGCGACAGAATATCATAGTCTTCTGAAGAATCACACTTGAGTTCTTCCTGATCTTCCTCCTAGGAAGAAACCTATCCACTGCAAATGGATTTATAAGGTCAAGTATCATGCAGATGGTACTTTGGATAAATACAAGGCCAGATTAGTTGCTCGGGGATTCACACAGCGGGAAGGCATTGATTATGAGGAGACTTTTGCTCCTACTCCCAAGATGAGCACAATTCGTCTTCTTCTCGCTATTGCAGCCCAATTTAAATGGACGGTTCATCAGATGGATATTAAGAGTGCCTTCCTCAACGGTGAGTTGTAGGAAGAAGTCTAAATGACGTAGCCTCCTGGTTTCAAGGTTGTTGGCAAAGAGCATCAAGTATGTAGGCTCATGAAAGCACTCTATGGACTGAAACAGGCTCCCCGTGCATGGTACATCAAAACTGATTAGTACTTGGTTGATCATGGTTTTCAACGCAGCCCTTCTGACAGTAATTTGTATGTCAAACACTTTGGTGATGATATTTTGTTTCTTGTTATCTATGTTGATGACTTGATCATTATTGGTTGTTCAGCTCATTTGATTGCAGCCATCAAACAGGATTTGTCTCAGGCTTTTGACATGACAAATTTAGGGCTTCTCCATTATTGTTTGGGTATTGAGGTTTGGCAGACCGCTGGTAGCATCTTTATCTCTCAGTCTAACTATGCCAAAAGTCGGCTTGACAAATTTTGGATGCAGGACTACAAACCTACCTCCACACCTATGGAGAAGGGGCTGAAGTTGTCAGCTAACTCTGATTCACCTTCGGTCGATGAAACGACCTTCAGGCAACTAGTGGGCAGTCTCATCTACCTCACTACCACTAGACCTGACATCAGTTTTGCAATGAGCTACATTTCTCGCTTCATGACAGCTCCAAAAATTGATCATTGGATTGCAGCGAAGGGAGTGCTGAGATATGTTAAGGGCACTTCAGATTATGGCATTTTGTATCGCAGATGCAAGGATCCACAACTAATTGGTTATACCGACTCAGATTGGGCAGGTTCAGTGGATGACAGAAAATCCACTTCTGGGTATGTATTCAGTTTGGGTACAGGTGTTGTAACATGGACCAACAAGAAGCAATAGGCAGTGGCTCTTTCCTCGACTGAAGTTGAATATCGAGGGACCGTTAAGGCAGCGTGTGAGGCAATTTGGCTCTGCAGGATGCTTTCTGACATGCACATGTCACAAGCAGGTCTTTCTCCCTTATACACTGATAATCAAGGGGTGCTCAAACTAGCCAAAAATCCAGTCTTCCATGAACATACCAAGCATATCAAGCTTCATTGTCACTACATCCGCAAGCTGGTAGAAAACGGATCAGTTCAGTTGCAGTATGTTCCGACAACAGATTAGACTGCAGATATTCTCACCAAGTCTTTGAGCCCGGATAAGTTTGTTAAATTCAGGGGGCAACTTGGTGTGGTTGATAGATTGACCATTAAGGGAGGGTGTTAGAATATTATATTCTTATATTGTTAATGGTCAATGTTTTAATGTAATGAGTTAGTTTAGGTTTCTACTGTTTCTACAATAGTCAGTAGTTAAAAGTAGATAGACATTTAATGTCTACAATATTTTGCTTCTTTTTATTGTAACTTTTTCCTTTAGTTAATACAAGCAATCTTCCAGTTCATAACTGAACAAATTCCTATGACAATTTTATGATGGATTCTTATGATGATCTTATGACAAATTCCTATGATGATCTTATGACGTGTAAGAGTCAGATTCTACAATGGGTTGGACAAGTGTTGATTAGCATCTTTGCATGGCAAAGTGGATGCCCAAGTTTGACCTATAACCAGTTGTAAGAGAGTGTAAGAAGCATCTTCTATTTTTAGATGGTTATGACAGATTCTCTTACAATTGTAAGAGTTGCGATATATGATGGATTCTATGACATTGTAAAGAATTTGTCATACCTATTTGGGACAAATTTGGGGCCCAAGTATGGAGGCATGTAAGGGGGGTAAGGAATCATTGGACAAGTGTCATAGAAGTCAACTACGTGTTAGAAAAGTGTGCCACATGGATTTGGACGCCCATCCCTTGTTGCTTGCTCATGAAGCTTCCTTTACGCTTGTATTTCTTTATATATAAGGTGCTTGTGGGAGTAGTTTGTATGGTTTATTAGCAAGTATTGTTATGCTATCGGAATTGCTCCAAAATTCGACATTTGTATATTCCTGGAAGAACTTGCATTGCAAGTGTGTTGTAATCACCATACATTGTGCAGGTTTTGGAGTGTGGGGTTTTTCTCCCAAAAGGGTTTTCCCCACGTATATCTTGTGTTATGAGCTTTTATACTTGCATGTGATGTTATTTTAATAATCTCTATTTCGTGCATCTCATATTGTAACTGTAAAAGATTTAAAATTGTACATCTCTCCTCTTAGATCAGTGTTAGGAAGCGTTTCCGCGTACCTTGCTTCCTTTCATAATCAAAATCCCATGGAGCTAAATGCCAAAAAACCCTTGAAATTGCAATCGTGTTTAAAAGATGAAACAAACTCTCTTCATGGCCTATTCTAGTAACAAATGGAGGAATGGAGGACTATGAAGTATTTCTATCAAATTGCAATTTTATTGAAACTATAAAGAGCAATAAAGAGAGACAAGGATTATGAAAATAAATAACAATAATTTAATTTTGAGAAAACTTAGGTGAAGAATTCATGTGTGCTGACCAAATGACATGTTTTGCATTTAACAATTTATTCTCAAAGGCTGGAAGCTATAAATAATTATTATGATTGACTTTAATATTCCAACAATGCCACCAAAATCAATCAAAAATCAAAAGATTGAATTTGTACTAATGAATGTTATTGAAACAATGTCAATGTCAAATTAGAGCAGACTTCACAAAAAAATGAAGGAAACAAGAAAGGTACATTATAGTGGGTTGGAAAGGGAAAAAATGAAATTGGAAAGGAAAATCGAATATGGACCCCAGATAAGAAAAACAGAAAAAAAAGATAAGTCTTTTGAAATGGGCAAAACAAAAAAAACTTTAAAAATAAAAAAAGTTCCCAACATCACTATAAAGCAAGCAAGGACGAAAGAAATAAAAATAATCATTATAAATTAACTGTTGGAACACTTTGTCATTGCGCCAAAAGATCGACCTGTTAATGCCCAATACAAACGACAGAGATAAACAGATCCATGGGAAGCGGTTATTCCATGTCCCGAATCCGAAGGGAGATGCTAGCGATTAGTCCAACAATCCCCCCCTCTATGTCACCCGAGGGAATTCGAACCTGTGACCACGGCTCTGATACCATTTGTTGGAACGCGTTTGCCATTGTGCCAAAAGATCGACCTATTAATGCTCGATACAAACCCCAAAGATAAACGGATCCACGGGAGGTAGATAGTCCATGTCCGAAATCCGAAGGGAGATGTTGGTGATTAGTCCAACAATAACTTCCCTTTTTTTCATATGGCCACCCATGAAAGAGGAAATTGCAAAAACTTATGATGATAAAATTCCATAGTCCCCAATTGTATGACCCAATCTTCATATATTAATGGTACAACAATCAAGGAAAAGACCAATTCAAATGTATGACAATAATATTTCCATATACATCAATTGATATGGACTCCATCATATGATTGGTCACCAAGAAAGCTATCATGCAATTTCTTCCCAATATTCTTATTGTAAGACCTACAAACAAACTTATGCTAGGATTTTCAACTAAACTGCAAGGGTATTTAGAGCACACTGTATGGTCTGCACTGCCCAACCTTCAATCTTCCACCATACACCTTGCTCTCATTTTCAAAAGGTCATACCATTCAAATACGCCATACATTTTGTTGAAGGAGTTTCTATTGTATGGTCTATTCAAAACGACATTCAATTTTCATCTTTTGCTATCCATACTTCATCATATTTTGTTGCAATAGCTTTGTCGTTGCGCCAAAAGATCAACCTATTAATGCCCGATGCAAATGCCAACTTTATACAAGATCCACGGGAGGTAGTTAAGCCATGTCATGAATTCATGGCGGGCTGGACAAGCACCAACCTATCCAAGGGGACAAAGGCACCAACCTTCCAACAATCCCACCCCCCAACGCAACTGCGAGATTCGAACCCGTGACCTCCCTCTAACACCATTTGTTGCAATGGCTTTGTCATTGCACCAAAAGATCGACCTGTTAACGCAACACTAAATTTATACAAGATTCATAGGAGGTGGTTAAGCCATATCACGAATCCGCGGCAGGCTGGACAGGCACCAACCTATCCAAGGGACAAAGGCACCAACCTTCCAACATATTTATCTTCTGTTATACATACTGTCCAAGATTCTATTGTATGACCATTTGTTGCTTCTATTGTACAGCCCTCTAGCATTCTTCCAACTATTTTAAAATCTACTCAATCACTTAATGTTGATGTACGCTTTGATTTTCCCCATCATTATGTTGTATGGTCTAGAAATTCCAACCCTTCTACTACTAATGTGCAGCCTAATCTTCGTCAACTTCCTATTGCTGTTGTACAATCCTTGACCAGTTATTCTCCTGAAGCAATTGGTGCATCTTCTGTTATCTTCCTATAGGCTTCTACAATTGGATCATTTTCAAACTATGGAATTGGTAAAACCGGGGAGTTATTCCAACAAACTAGTGAGCTAGGAGAAGGCACATCCCTTGCCTCTAGGAAAACTAAATAAGATTTTCATGATGGGGATAATTCTAAAGTGCCTAAAGTACTGTCTTCGTATAATGATCAACTTGCTGCAACATTTCTAAAATCCAATGCACATTCAAACTTGGCTACTTATTTGTTTGATCCTACAACACATTTCATTAAATTAAATGGCTATCGGTGACTACATTCTCTGTATGATGCCTTGCCTTCTAGATGTGCTAATGGTCGTGATATATTTCATAGGTTTTCTTTTCTACTTCTAGTTGAAACCACAACTACTAATCTTTAGTTAGCCGTGTTGGAAGCTTGCCATTTCTAGGATCTTCATTGATTTTTCGTTGGAATGTTCCTAGTTGTCAAATGCTCAAGTTATGATCAAGCTATTCTAGCTGCAAAACAAGCATCAATTGAAAGATCCTTCTTCCTCAATAGTGCCATCACAACTTTGTAAGACTTTACCTAATATTACTTGATTTCTTGTTTGTGATCTGTGCTTGTTAGTTGGGAATCCGATTTTTCTTTTTTAGGGAGGCAATGTTGATGAGCACATGCGGGGGGCGGGGAGGGGGATCAGTATTAGACAATCTTTTTCTTTTTCAACACTTAACAACATCAATAACACAAGATCTAACAATTATGCAACACAAGAATGCAAGATTTACATGGAAACCCTTACAAGAGAAAACCACAGCAAATACTGTTTTTATATAAATCTCTTTTACAATCTTTGTAGGCACCAACATACAGGAGACACCAATCCCCTCTTATATGATTTGTTGGCACCAACCCATATGAGACACCAATCCCCACAACTGAGCACCAACTCAGCAATAGACACCAATATCTTCTTTTGGGAAGCACCAACTTCCAAATGAATAAGTATTGTCCTTCTCGAATTGTCTTCTTCAATGAATAACAAACTCTTTCTATGCCTTCATAAAATTTGATTATACATATCCTCTCTCCCAAAAATTTGATGCAATCTCTTTCAAGTCTGCATATACCTCCTTTAGATCTGCATATATCTCGTTTATCACAGCTGGTGTATATGATTTATCTCTGTCACTCAACACACACTCTTCGCCAACAATCATAAACTTCTTCTATACCTTTCCAAGGAAGGCAACTTGATGAATGAACACATCTATTGCAAGAGGAGGCAACACTTCATAATGGAGGCGTCTTTTGCTAACACAAACTCTATGCTTGATCGCTGCCTTTGTGAGGGGTCGCTGTACCTTTTAATAGAATTGCTTCTCTTCAATTTTAATTGCTGCTCCTCTCTTAATTATAATTGCTGCTTCTCTTATCATTTATTGCATTCAATTAAACTTCTTTTTATATGTCTTTGTCTTGGGTGCCAAACATGGGGGTCGGCCCAAATGATATAATATTAGTTTAAACTTCAAATAACCTATTATGAGAGAGGTCGGACGGTTAGGGATGATTATAACAGATGTATTTATCCTCCAGGTCAGCCAGCATACATTTATTTCTTTTATCTCTCAATGAGGTCGACAAGCATACCTTTATTTCTTTTATGAAATCCTCATAGTCAGTCGCCATTTAATATCACTTTAATTTCTCTTCCATAGTCTTACTTTATATTTATTCCTTCCTTAGACAATAAACTCAGCGCTGCCATGTAAAGATAAATCAATCAACTTATGATCTCAGGGAGTGGATCGATTAGTGGCCTTTGGCCATCACCACAAATAGCAATTTTCTCTTTGACATCAATGACAATAAACTTACCAACAATCTCCTATATGCCTGTGACATCAATGACAACAATCTTAGACAATGAATTCCTTCTTGACATTAATGACAATATTTGCAACAAATGTAGTTAGCATAAAATGCCTTTGTTATATTTTGTCAATATGGTTGTAACCGACTGTATTGTTTATTATCAGCTTGTGGGTAGGTATCAAGTGGCAGTTGTTTGTAGTTGTTGACAGTTGTGTTCTATTTGGCAGCCATCAAATTATTTAAATAAATTTCTCATTGTCAAGGAAAGTAATCTAATTCTCGGTTGATCATCTCTGGTCTACTTCAATGTAAGAAGTTCACAAAAATAAAGATCCATTACTATATCCACAATGCATTGTTTACTCTATCTACTATGCCTTGTTATTTACATTTCTTTATGCAAGCACTACTTTTATCAGATAAAGGAGTAAACATGCATTGCGATAAAAGTTGAAGTTAGATAGCACATTGTCCCTTCGTTTCCATGCTCATAATTTCTGGCAAGAGTGCTGGCATGTGAGATATAGAAATCAAAAGGGTGGTTCTCACAAAAAGCTATCAATAATTGAATTAACTCAACTTAGGATGGACTTCAAGGAGCAATAGACAAAGTGATTTGTAAACATTACTAGAAAATTTAATTATAGTTGCAGCTGAAATCAAGTGGTAATGAATAAGAATACTTCAAGTAGACAGCATGTTTCTGTTATTATTGGATTGCAAAACTCAAATTTAATCACCATACAAAGGTCAAATTTTCCTTACTTTTCCAATCAAAATGATCTTTTGAGCCTCTTTTTCAACAAGAATTTCAACCTCAATAAAATGTTTGGATGTTGGCCGAGCAATATACTTGATCACATTTACCTGCATTGATCCAAGATAGGTAAGTGTTTACAAATACCTTAGCATTAAAATAAATAAATAGATTTTCATAAGCCACAGGCACTGTATTAACATAAACTATTTAAATTTAACAGCCATAAACATAGTTTGCACTTGATTTTTTCTTCCAAATAAATGAGCTGCAACCTAAACTGTTAAAATTTAATAGCAATAAAAATGCTTTGAACTTCAAGATTTTTTCTAAATAAAAAACTGTTGATGAATTTAAGTTTAAAACACCAAGAATTACTTGCAGATTTCAGCGTAAGATGCATCAAAAGCTCCAATAGCACATACCTGGCAGGCATAAGGAATTTCTTGTCGATACTGCATGAAAATTTTTTCACGTACTATCTCAGCAACAAAGAACCTTTCTGGATGTTCGCTGATGATGTCCTTAAACCCAAATTAAGAAATCAAAACTTTCAAAGATTTGAATACCAGACAGATGTCATGTATGCCTACTTCAAAAACAATAGAAACACATCCACATTCTAACCTTAACCAAGCCATTAAACAAGGAAATCTACCTCAACATCTAACATCAAGAGAAACATTAGATGGTTAGGAATGCATGAGATGCAATAATAAAGTATACCTATTGCTTTAAAAACAATAAAAACACATCTACTGTCTAACCTTAACCAAGATATTAAACAAAGAAATCCACCATGGCTTTTAACATCATGAGAAACATCAGATGGCTAGTAATGCCTGAGATGCAATGATAAATTACATTTACATCACAGTTATTAACAAACAAAATGATTTATCATGTTTACACTTTATCACAAATGTGTTTACAAGAAAGAAATCAGATTGAACGTGCAAGCTAATTCACAGAGCTTAGTGCTTGTTGTATGGATGTAATACTTTCAAGACAACTAGCAACATTTTTGAGGTGAATAAGTAGCTCATATCCTTTTGTAAAAAGAAGACACTGAATAGCATGAAACTGACTGAAGACTAAATACTTTTTAAGGAATCATAAGACAACAAATGAAATTTCTCCAGGAAAATGGTGAGCCTATGGACTGTCAATGAAGAAATTGATAGTTTAGTGCATAAATTCAGCTAATGCTGCAGTATATTTTATGAGATTCTGCTTTCTCTGGCATTAATGCATGAACTTAAATATCTTCACTTCCCCATTTAACAGTACCTAGGCAAGCTGATGGCCTAGGTTTTGACCCATAACATGCCGGAGGTGTAAGTTTACTGATGTAAATATGCTGTGGGTGCAGGTCTTCTTTGACGTCGATGACAATACAAATCAGAATTTGAACGCATACTAAACAGGCATGTACACATGGATAGAATAATAAAGTGATAATAGAAAGTGATGGTAATCTAGATAACTTCAAGCTCATACAATCAATCCCAAAATGTGCCACCATGAATAAGGAGGCTGACACTTTTTGGTGTTCTCATCTCAAATCCACAATGAACAAAATTAGATCTTCAATGCTTCATTAGAATTGTATGTCTTGAAAAGGATCTTCCAATATATTATTATTTACAAAATAAAACTATGTTTCCAAAGCTGCCCCTTAAGTCCTTACATATTGCTGAACCCTCTATGATCATGCAACAGGCATGCATATGGCAGTGGTTTCCAACCTCTCCATTTTTTTGCATCTAAAATGGGTATTTCTCATGTTGTTCAACAGCAACTCAGGCAAGTGGAAGTGTTCCTATGGTCATTAAATAATTCCTTTCCTCTTTTCTTGCATAAATCCTTCAACAGACTGGACAATTACCTCCTGCTCAGATGCAAAAGGATCAACAACAAAAAAATCATCATATAGCAGACTTTTGTCCTCCAAATGTCTTCATATTATCTATTTACCTATGACAGCTGCAGATTCAACATTCTTACCATATATAGTTTCTATTAGGATATGTTAGTATCATATTAGAATACTGACAATAATAGTGTAAGTGATTACAGTTGTCCTTTTGTTTCTGCTCTTTTGTAACCGCCATCTTCATGGCCTTTGTAACTGCCGTCTATTATTAGATGTTCCTCAATAATATAAGGCAGCAATCTCCTCCTGAGATGATCAAGCCTCTTTTCTCATCTCATTCTTCTGATTATACTAGTGGTGGTATCAGAACCAGCACAGTTCGTAGAAGAAAGTAGGAAGTGAAGTTCTCAGTTCCAAAAGTCACAGATTAAAGAAAGTCACAGGCAAAAATCAGTCACTAAATTGTGGATGGCAATCCCTGTCATGAGTCCAAGAAACAAAGGACACAGCAAAAGGAAGGCTGTAAGTCATGGAAGGTTGCATCACAAGTAGGAAACAGAAAATTCACAATCACTGGATTAGGGTATGATTTGTCCAATCACGTGCAATGAATCAAGGTCACATAGGTTTTTTCCTAGTTGCAGGAGCCTTTTCAGTCTTGCTCTTTAAATTATGTACCATCATGGAAGTTGCAAAGTGACTTTTTCGAGCACAGAAATTTTGAAATCGCAGTTCCCACAACCATCAAATTATTGGTTTTTCATAGTTGAAAAATTCTCTTCTTTCTACTCAGTTTCTGGAAACTACAACCTGAGTATTTTTGCAACCGTGTGTTAGTGATGAGCACATGGTTATACTAAGAGGGGGGGTGAATCAGTATAACAATGTTCTTTTACCTTTCAAAGACTTATTTAATAACTTCAAGATTTAATCAAAATTAGCACATATGTAAAGTCAAATAATAGCAACACAATTTACATGGAAACCCTTGCGGGAGAAAACCACAGCAAAAATTATTGCTTTTATTAATCTTCTTTCTACAAATTTTGTAAGCACCAACCTACTAGAGAGGCACCAACCCCTAAGAAATTCCAATTTCTCCAATTTGTAGGCACCAACCCCTATAATATGAGGCACCAACCTCCTATGCAGACAAAGTATTTCCCCTTCTTAAATTGCTCTTTCAACAAATGATATACATATAATATCTTCACAAAATCTTCACACCTATGCTCTATTCTTCTTCTCAAATTTTATGCTTCTTCAATGGATGACAAACTCTTATAATGTCTTCATAAAAACTGACTATACATATTCTCTTTCTCACAAATTTAATGCCATCCTTTTTGTTAGAATATTATTATTATTATTAACGGTCAATGTTATGTTATTTTGTTTAGTCTATTTAGCTGTTACTATTTCTACAGTAACTATAGGTAGGTAGATAATTAATATCTACAGTGCTTTATGCACTTCTATATAATGTAATCTTTTTCATGTTAATGTCAAGTAACTTTTACCATTTACATGGTATCAGAGCAGCGAAAAACAAAACCCTAGAAATTCGTGGACTTAAAAAAAGGTCATAATTCGAATTTTTCAGTGTGAGGGTTTCTAAAAATTCCCATTAGGGTTTCTGGGTCTCAAATCGCGTCTGTTTTTCTGGGAATTTTCGAGGGTTTCTGGCCGCGGTTCATTCTGCAAACCCTCGTTCGTGACCTACGCATTTTTTATCTGCAAAACGATATCTTTCTGGCTGGTTTTCGCCTGATTTCGTGACCTCTGCAAGACACGCGTTCTCTCTGCAACCTACGCACGATTTTAAGAATCTCTTGGATGCGTTTTTCTTCTCCTCAATCGCGTTTTTCCATGTTATCTGCACGCATTTTGTCTCTTGTTCAGGGTGCAAATTTTTGTACACGAATTTCGAAGGTCTAGCCGCGTTTTCTGAAGTCTTTGAGGGCGCGATTTCTCTGTGCTTGAGTCCGCGATTTTTAAACACATCTGGGCGCATTTTTTCAGGAGAAAAATCCCTTTTTTTGCCCTTCTTTGTGCGCGGTTTCTGGTTTATTTTAGCTGCGATTTTCTGCAAAAAAATCCACGCGTTCTTAAGATCTTTGGCCCGCGTTTTTTCTTCAGCATTTGGGCGCCGATTTATCTCTTTTCTGGTCGCGGTTCTAGGTATTTTTTGGATTTTTTTTTTTAAAGAAAAATCGACCTAGGGTTCTGCCATTTTCAGCTAGGGTTTTGACCCTCCGTTTTAGGTCAGAAATTTTTTTCAATTTCAGATTCCTTCTGGGTTTTCCGAGATCTCAACTGGGTCGTTGTTCATTTTTTCTGGGTACCTCGTTTTTCGTGCCTCGAAATTTGTGTCGTCAAAATTTTCTAGGTATTCCTTAAATCTTCTGGGTTTTTATTTATCTTTTCTGGGTTTTCAATAAAACCTCAAAATCCGTGCTAGGGTTTCTGTATTTCTATTTTCTGTGCATTATTTTGTTATCACCAGTTTGACCGCGAGGTACGTGATGGCATCTCTAACGAACATAATGCTTGAAAGCAGCCAAAAGTTCAACGGGAAGAATTACAACACCTGGAAGCAGCGTATGCTGACGATCTTTGAATATTGTTGTCTCGATCAGGTCGTCTTGGGGAACTCAACTCGACCCACTGTAGCCGGAAAAGATCAAGATAAATGGGATGAACGCAACCGGGAAGCCGTCATGCTCATTAAGCTCTCAGTCACTGACGACTAGCTGCCACAAGTGCCTTCAGCAAAAACAGCTGCTGAGGTATGGACAAACCTAAAGGATCTCCATGAAACGTCAGATAAGAGTCGTGCATTCTTTCTTAAGAACATGCTCCTTTCGATAATGATGGACGAGAACACCACTCTCCAAGAGCATCTGACAAAGATCAAGGAGATTCACGACCAGTTGGAAGCCATCGGTCGAAAGATGTAGGAAGAGAACATGGTCGTCATTACTTTGAAAAGTTTGCCAAAGTCTTACGAGCATTTCATTGAGACGCTCAATATTACTTCAACAAACGTTAACTTGAAGTTTCCAGACTTGTGTAACAAGCTTCTACAGCAGGATCGTTGGAGACAACAGTTTGGAAGCAGTACCAGTTCCACCTCCACAGAACAAGTATTCCCTGCCAAATCTTCTTCTAAGAACAAAGGGAAGGCTCAATCTTCTCAGCCGAAAGGCTCTAGTTCTTCTCAGGACAGCAAGAAGAAAAAGAACGTTTAGTGCAATTATTGCCACAAATATGGTCACATTAAGGCTGATTGTCGCACTCGGTTGGCTTCTGAACAAAAGAAGCAGGGAGGGTCTCAACAAAAGGCACATGTCGCCGAGCACACTGAGCAGAAAGAGTCTGCATTCTACGCGTTTATGGCCAAGAGAACTGCAGATCCAGTACATTCTTCTGCCTAGTATATCGATTAAGGGGCGTCGTGGCATTTTACCCATCGTCGGGATTGGTTCACAAAGTTCGAACCCTTTTCTGATTCTGTCATTTTTGGAGGAGGTGAAGAGTACACAGTTGCTGGTAAGGGCACTGTCCAGATTCACTCAGGAGGAAGAAATTTACTCTTTCTCGATGTTTACTATGTTCCAAGTATGGAACATAATCTCCTCTCAGTCAGTCAGATCATGCGGCATTCTCCCTAGTTGGATGTTGTTTTCAGTTCCTCCACTTGCAGCATCATTGATCGGGAGACTCGTACTACAATCACTATGGGACTTGAGGATCATGGTCTGTACAGACTTGCTGATTTTGGTGATTCTCAGGAGCACGCTTTGGATGCTAGAAGTACAACCATCAGCAAACTTTGGCACCAGCGTTATGGGCACTTGAATGTGCACTACCTCTCTCAACTGTCTCGGGAAGGTTTGGTTGTTGGTCTACCTGAGATCCAAACTCAAAATCATGGAGTTTGTGGAGCCTGTCAAGCTGGCAAGCAACATCGGACACCATTCTCAGATGGTGATTCTTGGCGAGCCTCCAACCTGGTTCACGCTGATGTATGTGGGCCAATGAATACTCCTTTTGTTACTGGGTCCAGGTACTTTTTATTGTTTGTTGATGATTTCAGTCGGAAAATGTGGGTGTATTTTTTGAAACATAAATCAGATGTGTTTAGCACATTTCAGCAGTTTAAAGCCTTAGTTGAGAAGGAATCAGGTTTTCACATTGTTACTCTAAGGTCAGATAATGGGAGGGAGTTTTGTTTGACTAACTTCTCTACTTTTTGTCCTACACACGGCATTAAACGACAACTCACCACACCATACACCCCTCAGCAAAATGGTGTCGTCGAACGCAGGAATCGCACCATTACTGAAATGGCTTCTTCTATGCTAGAGTACAGAAATGTACCTAAGAAATACTGGGCTAAAGCAGTCTACACTACCGTCTACCTCATGAATCGGTCACCTACATAGGCAGTTAAGAAGATGACTCCAGAAGAAGCCTGGTCAGGACGCAAGCCTAAGGTGGGCCATCTGAAAGTCTTCAATTCTACCGCTCATGTATGGATTCCAGATGCCAAACGTGCCAAGTTGGACTCCAAGAGCTAGACACTTATGTTTACTGGATACAGCGACAATCACAAAGCCTACAGGTTGGTTGATGTGGAGACAGATCATCTCATCTTCAGCCGTGATGTTGTGATTGATGAGACTACTGGTCCATTTGTCCCTACTACCAGTCCTGCAGATCAGCCTATGAAGGTTCCTAATGAGGGTGTTCATCTTCCTCTTGGTTCCCACGATGGGAGGGCTTCAGAGCATTCTGACTCTGAAGTTGAGGAGTCTATTGATCATGATATAGCACCCCCTGATTTTCCTCAAGACTCACATCCAGAAGACTTTGTTCCAGAACTCCCAGGCGATGATGTTACTCCTATTCCAAATGTTGGTACTTCTACTCGTCGGCCTAAGTGGTGGGCCAAGACAATCGGTGATCTTCATGATGATGAACTCATTGAGGGCAGATCAACTCGTAGCAAGAGAAAGCAACAAAACACTGTCAACTTCGCTTTTATGGCCAACATCCACAGCATCTACGAGCCTTATACATATTCCGAGGCTAAAGGAATTCCATAGTGGGAACAGGCTATGCAGACAGAATATCATAGTCTTCTGAAGAATCACACCTAGATTCTTTCTGATCTTCCTCCTGGGAAGAAACCAATCAGCTGCAAATGGGTTTACAAGGTCAAGTATCATGCAGATGGTACTCTGGATAAATACAAGGCTAGATTAGTTGCTCGGGGATTCACACAGCGGGGGGGGCATTGATTACAAGGAGACCTTCGCTCCTACTGCCAAGATGAGCACAATTCGTCTTCTTCTCGCTATTGCAGCCCAATTTGGATGGACAGTTCATCAAATGGACGTCAAGAGTGCCTTCCTCAACGGTGACTTGCAGGAAGAAGTCTACATGACGCAGCCTCCTGGTTTCAAGGTTGCCGGCAAAGAACATAAGGTATGTAGGCTCGTGAAAGCACTTTATGGACTGAAACAGGCGCCTCGTGCATGGTATATCAAGATTGATTAGTACTTGGTTGATCATGGTTTTCAGCGCAACCCTTCTGACAGTAATCTGTATGTCAAACACTCTGGTGATGATATTCTATTTCTTATTGTCTATGTTGACGATTTGATCATTATTGGCAGTTTAGCACACTTGATTGCAGCAATCAAACAGGATTTGTGTCAGACTTTTGACATGACAGATTTGGGGCTTCTCCATTACTGTTTGGGTATTGAGGTTTGGCAGACAACTGATAGTATTTTTATCTCTCAGTCTAAGTATGCTCGCAGTTTGCTTAACAAATTTCGGATGCAGGACTGCAAACCTGCCTCCACACCTATGGAGAAGGGGCTGAAGTTGTCAGCCAACTCTGATTCACCTCCGGTCGATGAAACGAGCTTCAGACAACTAGTGGGCAGTCTCATCTATCTCACTGCCACTAGACCTGACATCAGTTTTGCAGTGAGCTACATTTCTCGCTTCATGCCAGCTCCAAAAGTTGATCGTTGGATTGCAACGAAGCGAGTGCTGAGATATGTTAAGGGCACCTCAGACTATGGCATTCTCTATGGCAGATGCAAGGATCCAAAGCTAATTGGTTACACAGACTCAGATTGGGCCGGTTCAGTGGATGACAGAAAATCTACTTCTGGGTATGTATTCAGTTTGGGTACAGGTGCTGTAACATGGACCAACAAGAAGCAATAGGTAGTGGCTCTTTCCTCGACTAAAGCAGAGTATCGAGGAACCGTTAACGCAGCATGTGAGGCAGTTTGGCTTCGTAGAATGCTTACTGACATGCACATGTCACAAGCAGGACCTTCTCCCTTGTACACTGATAATCAAGGGGTGCTCAAACTGGCCAAAAATCCAGTCTTCCGTGAACGTACCAAGCATGTCGAGCTTCATTGTCATTACATCCGCAAGCTGGTAGAAGACGGATCAGTTCAGCTGCAGTATGTTCCAACAGCAGATTAGACTGTAGATATTCTCACCAACTCTCTGAGCCCGGATAAGTTTGTAAAATTCAGGGGGCAACTTGGTGTTGTTGACGGATTGACCATTAAGGGAGGGTGTTAGAATATTATTATTATTATTAATGGTCAATGTTATGTTATTTTGTTTAGTCTATTTAGCTGATATTGTTTCTACAGTAACTATAGGTAGGTAGATAATTAATATCTACAGTGCTTTATGCACTTCTATATAATGTAATCTTTTTCATGTTAATGTCAAGTAACTTTTACCATTTACACTTTTCATATACTTTTCTTCTTCAAATCTGCATGTATTCCTCTTTACAAATCTGCCTTTGAATAATCTTCTATATTCTCTTCATACACTCTTCTCGTGTTTGTATGTTATATCCTTTTGGCTCTACACACTTGCATCCTTATTCACTCTTCACCTATCACTCACAAACTTCATTTATACCTTTTGAAAGAGGGCGACTTCATGGAGGAACACTTATTTTCCAAAGGGAGGCAACCCTTCATTTTTATGCAACATTTCATAACAATTTTTAAGTGCGATGATTTTGTCCTTTTATGGGTGCGCTTCCTTTAGGGGGGTCGGCCCCATAAACTATATTTATTTGCATTTTTAAAACACCAAATGGGGGTGCCACACACCAAGGGTCAGCCCTTAAAATAGATGAATTTATTTACTTTTGTAGTTCCCTTTCGGGCGCCACTAGGGGGAATCAGCCCTATGACTTAGGATAATATTTTAATTCAAATTACTTTGTAATGAGGGCGCCAAAATGCAAGGATCGGTCTCGTAAAACAAATAAAATCTGTTTATTAATACTTCCTTGTTAAATAAATATTTTATTCTTGGAGGTCTTCGATCTGCTGCAGCAATAAATATTCTGTCCTTTGACATCAATGGCAATTAATCTAACAGTTAGGGCATGCAAAATATCGGTTGCAAAAGGGTGAGCTGAACTGCTTTTGTTGTGTGCAGTCATTTTTTCAATGGCAGCAACCCTAGTCCATTACTTGCACAGATTTTTGGGTATTTTTATTTTGCTCCCCATCAATTACAGTTTGTATTTGAAAAAGAAATTGAACGAGATTCTCAAATATCTTTTTTCAAGGTTGTCAAGAAAATTTTACTTTCTAGGTCAGTTTAGTTTGGGATCAAAATTGGGAAAAAACATTATGTAAAATCCAAAAGAGGTTTTTCAAAATATTTTTGGAAGGTTAGAAACATTTTTTGGGAAAGATTTATTTTTCCAAGACAGTAAGTAAATGGCTAGTATTTAGAACCTAGTATTGTCCAAGTCACAGATATTAACAAGGAAAAATTATAGTATATGAAGTCACAAGATACTAGCTACCACTGAGTATCTAGAATGGGGAAAAATCATGTTAGGCATAGAATCTAGGCCCATTAATTGCCCTAGTGACTTTGACAGATGCCATAAGGAAGCCCTCTTGATTTTAAAATTAGCAGTATCAAAGATCTAATTCTCAAAGCCCAAAGTGCTACATCTACATATACCCTATGGAATAACTTAAAAATTAAATATCAAGTTTCAAAGAAAGGTAGGGTTATGTATCTCGAAAATCTGTTATTTTCTATCGAATTGTTTGAGGGGGGTCTTTGTCCAAACATCTCCTAAAGTTTAAGGTTCTTAAGCATCAGCTTGTCACCATCCACAGATCAATCGACAAGAGGGCATGGTTACACTGGTTATTAACAATATCCCACCTTTCTCTGAGACATTTATAGAGTCTTTGAATCTACTGGCTGAAACTCAAACCCTAACCTTTGATAAGGTGATTCAATATTTACTGCAAGATTGAAAACAACAATAGATATAGGAATCTACATCTAGGACTGCTAAAAGTGGTTTTACTGCCAGATTTAAGGGAAAACCTCATAATTCTTCTAGCAATGTTTCTTCCACTCAATCCATGAAAAAAATGAAATGTTTTTATTCTTCCACTCAATTCATGGAAAAATGAAATGTTTTTACTATAGCAAATTTGGACATGTTAAAAAGAAATGTAGGAAAAAATAGTACAATCTATCTCGCAAAAAACATGGATAAGCTAATGTGGCCATTGTTGAAGAAGAGCATGGATCAAATGATGAGTTTGCACTCATGTCATCTCTTTCTAATAATATTGATAGCAAATACTAGTTCTTTGATTTAGAGGCATCTAGACACTTCATATATCACAAGGGCTAGTTTGCAAAGTTTATTGTTGATTCTAGTCATAAGGATATAGTTTCACTTGGTGATGGTAGACCACATGTGGTTGGTGTTGACGTGATTTTCGTGACCACACCAACACAGAATAAAGTCGCCAACGGCTACCCTATTCTCTCTTGAACAAATTTTCCTGCATGCTAAGATTGCGAGATAGATCATACATTTAACTCCAAGGTTCCTTTAATGCGAATAGTCTCAGTTGGCTTGATATGATTTTGCTGGTATTTTAAGGGGACTTACACAATTGTTCGACAGTTGACAGCAGACAGCGGACTAAGGGATTTCATGTAATTCAAATGATTTGGCAAGTGAGCACAAGTTTCCTAATCCTAACCAGAAATGAACTGAAATTAAATGAGTGTAGGGCCTAAGAAGTTTATGTTCTATCTAAATGCAAGATATGTGGAGTTCAACTTCAGCAGACTTCAACCGGATTTTACCTAGCCTCGCATCAGACAGCTTCATCAAAATTGGTGCAATCTTCAAAGGAGTAATGAAGAATATTCAGATTATAATTCAACATACATGTACCATCACAACGATGCATACAAGCATACGAACCACAATCAAAGTTAAGTTTGAAATGATTTCCAGTTGACCACGCAAGGCAAACTCACCATCAGCAAGTTGCTAGTGGTATGGATAGACAGAAGCTACTTCGATCAAACACCACAAATCCACAATAAACTACTTGCATGAAATGAAAACTGCACTACTTTATGCTACTTTATGCTACTTGGAGCTGAAGGGATGAAGAAACCTTGCTAGCTATCCATAACCAAGACAAATTTCACCATCAATGAAAAGGTCTTCTATTATGAAAGTTTTACACAACAATCTCTTACAAAAGTTTTCAAAGGAAAACTTTCCTTCTTTTCCACACTAAGCTAAGCTATCAAGCTAGCCCTCTAACAAAATGTCTACAACTCTACTATCTAATTCTGATTCTAATTCTAATGAATTACAAATGAGGGGGACTCCCCCTTTTATAGATAGCCCAATCCAACAAACGGCTCAGATTACAATCGGCTGGATGGCCCAGATCGTGCCACCTCAGCCCTAAACAAGATTCACCCTAAAAACCGCCACCAAGAGGGGTGGGGTAATAAATGAGCCATTAATGTCCATCATCCTTCTAGAAGATTCCAGCCTTGAAACGCGTTCACACTGTTCTTGATTTTCTTCTTGACGTTGTTCTTCAACTTTGCTCGAGCTTCCATTCTTTTCTCCATCTTGAGTTTTGAAAACATTTCTTCTCTGTCACTAAGTCTCAACACTTAGCCATTCTCAAGGTTGAAATGTCATCTTGGATTACTTTCTTCATCACTTTAAGTCATCACTGCTTGGTCTCGACGTTCCTCCTCCAAAATAAGCAAGGAGAAGGGTATTAGAACACTTCATAATATAAATTCACTTTACCTACCTGATTTTCACGCTTCAACTCCCAAGGATTCATCGTCTTCACTAGCCAACTTTGCGCTCAAATTCCTCATGCCTTAGCCAAATTTCCAACCCGTCTTGCATTTTTCCTTGCGCACTTCACTCTGATATTTCATCCAACTCAGACTCGAGAAAAAATGCTTTCATCAGGAATTTGATCAAAAATTGTCTAGGTGTCCAACTTCAAATTCATCCGCCAAGGCGACATATTTCAACATCCTTTTCCTTTCTTAGAGAATTTTAAAATTTTCCTTTAGGAAAATTCATTGTTCAAGTGTCGATCAAATTCTCCATCTTAAACGCCTTGGCGAAGTGCAGGGGACCTTGAAATCCACTCCTTGTCGAAGGTCTTCAATACCCAGAAGAGAATTTTCTTCAGAACATGTAGAATTCATGGGTATAGAACGAACGGGTTCATTTAATTTTCGAATTTTGAACCTTAGAAAAAATAATTTTTTTCTAAGGTTTATTTCCATTTTCAGCCCTGTGAGTATTTCTAGTTGCTCTGACTCGAAAATATTTTATCCACCTCGCGAAGCAGGCACTCACTAACTTTTCCACTGGCAACTTCATTCGTGCTTCAGGAAAATTTCATACTTCCAAGTCCAGGCATGATTTTCCTAAGGAAGAAAATATTTTTGTGCCTTAAAAAAATTTTAAATCATTTAGCATTTTTGGATTTTGCCTTAGGAATTTTATTCAACTTCATTCATTTTGCTTGTGAGGAAAACTTCATCAACTTCACTTAGGAAATTTCCTTTTGAATGCACATATCATGGAGGGTATTTAATTCCAACGCCCAACATATTTTATTTATCACATGGCAATTTCCAACGCCTTAGTTATTTTATCTTTTAACATCATGAACTTTGGGCGCAATTAGCATATATGGAAGGAAAAACTCCAGCGCCTTCATTTGTCAACTCCCATTCACCTTACCTTAGGCGCATTTCACACCTACAATGAGACTTTACTTCCAACGCCTAGGCAACATTAATCTTTTAATTTTACCCTCACACTCTTTATTCACCTTTTACTTACTTCAACTTGGGCGCATATCACACTTTATGAAGGATAAAAATATTCAATGCCACTCTTGTCTATCTTGGGCGCATTTAGCACATGGTGAAGGATGAAACACATTCAAACACCCTTGACTTTTGACTTTGCATGGGCGCATTTGAGAGGGAGAGGAGAATAAAGCCTTTTCCAACGCCCAACTTTGACCTTGTTGACTCCTTTGTAGCATGGGCGCATTTAGCATGATGTGAAGGATAAAGCTCACTCAAACGCCTTTGACTTGTGACTCTTGAGCTTCTTCATTTTTGTCCTTACATGCCTTTGCTTGGGCGCATATCATACTTGAGGGAGAATGAAACTTCAACTTAGAAAATACTTTGCATGTCACCACCTTGAGGGCGCATTTAGCTATGTGTGGAGGATAAACTTTTTGGCTTGCTAGACATGGGCACATTTAGCCACAAGAGGAGGACGAGTTTCATACTTAGAAAATTTTCTAGCATTTTGCTACTACCTTGAGCTGGGCGCATTTTAGGCATGGTGAGGGATGAACATTTTGACTTCTAAAACTTTTTAACACTTTCACCTTGACCTTTTGAAGAGGGCGCATTTAGGGGTGGCAGGTGGACAAACTTTATTCCTTAGAATATTTTTTTTAACACCCTCATCAAAGTGGGCGCATTTGGAGGGGTATGCTTCAAATTTTGAATACTTAGTAAGTTTTCCAACTCCTCCACCAGTCAAGGGCGCATATGAGAGGTCATGCTTCAAATCTTAAGGACTTAGTAAATTTTCAAGCATCACCTTTCACTTTGGGCGCATTCTCATGGGCAAGCTTTCACTTTTCTAACACTTAGAAAATTTAGAGGCCCCTCTTTACCTTGGGCGCATTTAGACCCTCATGCATTCAATTTTCATGCCTTGGTAGAATCTTCACTCCTCCAGCAGCTTGGGCGCACTTGGGAGGTGGTACTTCAAATTTCTTATACTTAGAATATTTTCAAGCTCCTCATGCAAAGCAAAGAGCATTTGGAGGGATCCTCCTCCAACTTTGCAACACTTAGAAGATTTTCAACCAGCTTCAAGTTCAAGGGCGCATTTCACCATGGGAGCCTCCAATTTGTAGCACTAAGAAGATTTTTCAAGCCTCTCATCTAGCTGGGCGCATTTGGACCCCTGAGGCTTCATATTTGAAGGACTTAGAAATTTTCAAGACCTCCTCTTCAACCTCAAGGTGCATTCAGGGTGCTTGGAAAATTTTCATCAACCTTCAGCTTTTAAAGGTGTTTTTCACTGGCTGGACTTGAAAATTTATCAATTTCAGTGAATTTTATGCCATTTGTCAAATTTAGAGTGATTCGTTCATGCTAGCCCTAGCTTGCCCCAACTTTTTATTTTTAGAAAGTTCTCCAGATTTTGTACTTTGGATTGACTTTTGACTCTAAAGAGCCTGATTTTGCTTTGTGTTGACTCTCGGGATGTGATTGAACTGTCGGGGCCTGATGCCTGCCTGCACCTGCTGTTTTTAGCAACTTACTAAAAATAGCAATTGCTCAGAATGTCTTCAAATTTTGCATGCCGATTGCCTAAAGGGTATTGATCGTGAATGGACATTGCCTCTGCCTGGCCGTCGTGTTTCACCCTTGATTTTAGGAAACCCTAATTCTTCTATGCAGGCCTGCTAAAAATAGTAAGTGCTTGATTTTTGAATCTCTGCAACTCCGTTTGATTTGAAATTCGAATGATGTGCTCCTCACCACGTGACCTGCCTGCCGACATCGGCACCTGCTGCTGACTTGCTATTTTTAGCCCGTTTCTGAAATGACTTGCTATAAATAGTAAGTGCTCCGTTTGCCTTCAAATTTTACCAGTGAATAGCTCGAAAGATGTTGATCGCGGTGGTATACACCGGTTTTCGAAAATTCTGACCTTTTACCCCTCCTTTTGGGTCCCAAAACTGGAAACCCTAATTGGTCTTGCATGTGTATCAAACGACCTCCATTTGTCCTCGTTTCTGTTGCATTGCGATCAGTTTGTGATTTTGAAGTGCTGGGAGGCGGCTGCCAGAGTGCACCTGCTAAAAATAGTAAGTTCCTGAATAAGTGATTATCCTGCTTTGCATGTCACACCACTGTGTAGGTCTCAAAAAACCCACAAAGAATCACCTGATATGCAAAGAAAATCCTGACATGCAAACCCTAAAAATAGCCTCCAAAAGCTTAACTCTGAAAGTCATCATCTTGCTTTGCATGTTATATCGTCACGAAGGTCTCAGAAAACCCAGAAAGAATCCTCAGACATGCATTGAAAAACTCTGCATATAGGCCCTGAAATCTATTCTGGAAGCTGAACTGCTAAAAATAGTAAGTTGTCCGTTTCAGCTCAAATTTTGCCAACGGGTAGCTTGATGTGTCCTGAATGTAGTGTGACTGTTACAACTTCAAAAATGTCGACGGAATGCCCTAAATTACACACTTACTAAAAATAGTAAGTTGTCAGAATCTGATGAAATTTAGCTGAGTCTACCGGGAGCATACTGATAGCAATGTTAATCTCTATTTTCAATTTATTCACTTCATTTGACCTCAAATTGGCTAGAAAGATGGAAACCCTAATTTTCAGACTTGGCCAAAATTCACATTTAAACTCAATGACGGGCACAATCCTCGAAGGCAAACATCAAAAAAGAGACAGAGAGAGAGAGAGAGAGAGACAAGAACCAAAGGCAAAAGACCAGAATGGAGCAAAAATTAGGGGTCCCCATCTTGGATGGGGCGATGTGTGAAAAGGTCACAACAGTTGGCAAGATAGGAGATGTTAAAATTGTATTAAATGATTCCCTCAAAACTTTTGTACACAATATTTGATATGTTCTTGCTATGAACAAGAATTTGCTATCTATCATTTAGTTTATTTAGAACCCTAGCATTCAAGTTATGTTGTGTATTACATCTAATGTAAAATGGGATAAAGTTATTGCCCTAAGCATTGTACAAGGTGGCTTTGTAAGCTTGTTGATCCTAGTACAACTGATTTGCATGTCTTAAATATTGAAGATTATGCCAATGTTTTTAGGCATGAAAGGTATAGACACACCTAAATCTTCAATATTTGGCCAAACTCAAGAAAGCACATATGATTCAAGGGCTGCCTCATATATAGGAAAAAAACAAGTTGTGTGATGGTTGTTTAGCTAGAAAGCAAAAGAGGAAATCATTTCCTATCTAGAATGTACATGGTGTGCTAATGCACCCTTAGGTCTCATTCATGTAGATCTCTATGAACCTTTCTAGAATCTCCTATTGTCCTCAGTTCAAAGTATTTGTTGTTGGTGGTGAATGATTTCTCTAGGAAGATGTGGGTTTACTTTTTGAAAAAGAAGTTTGACTGTTATAATGCATTCCTAAAATTCAAGGTGTTGGTAGAGATATTCATAGGGCATTGAATCGAGATTCTACGATCCAATATTAGGAGGAATTGACCTCCTCTCAATTCAAGGAATTCTATGAAAAATAAGGAATTCAACGCCAACTAATTGCACCCTACACTCTAATGGAGTGGTTGAAAGGAAAAATAGGACGATCATGGAAATGGTACAATACATAATAAGAATCTGCCCTACCAAGACTAGAGAGAAGTTGTGAACACAATAGCTCTTCTCCTCAACAAGTATCATCACAAAGCCTTCCCAAACATCACACCAGAGGAAGCTTGGTCTAATCACAAACCTAAGGTACATTCTCTTTGTGTTTTTGGTTTAACTACTTATACATTAGTTCTTAAAAAAAAGACATAAGCCAAATTCCAAAAGTGTCAAATATTTCTTTGCTAGCTATAGTGAAGAGTCTAAAGCATAAACGCTTATTGATATTTCCACTAAAAAAACAATTATTAGTAGGGATATTGATGTTAAATAAATAAAGCCATGTTTTTCTTGTGAACAACATTAAGCCAGCACAATTCATGGATCTAGCCTTAAGGTACCTCTAAAAGTTGAATCTCGTAGTTCATGAAATCACCATATCAGTCGGCCTTTGGTTGGTTCTCCACTTGTATATCAACATCATTGGACTAGCAGTGTTCCCATTCCACCTAGGGTTCTACATGACACTTTGCTTTCACAACATTTACTTGAAGTACATAATGTTGGAACATGTTTGTAGTTGCACCAAAAGATCGACTTGTTAACGCCCGATACAAATGCCTGAGATAAACGGATCCACAAGAGGCGGTAAGTCCATGTCTCGAATTCAAAGGGAGATATTGGCAATTAGTCCAACACTTTGCTTTCACAACATTTACTTGAAGTACATAATGTTGGAACACATTTGTCGTTGCACCAAAAGATCAACCTGTTAAAACACCCGATACAAACGCTTGAGATAAACGGATCCACAAGAGGCAGTTAGTCCATGTCCTGAATCCAAAGGGAGATGTTGGCAATTAGTCCAACAGCTAATAGGCCTAAATGGTACAATTTCACTTTGGAAGGAGTACATGCGGACGAACTTCCTCAACCAAATGATAGGCCTTGGAGAACAACACAACCAAGTTTCAATTGAACTACTAAGCATGTTATTTTTCTCTTTCTTCTAATCTTTGTCATGTTGGAAAATAGTGCATAACATAGATTAATATTTAATGTAAGTGATTATGCAATAATCACTTTTGTTAGTAGAGATTAGTTATTAGGTGGTTTTGGATAGTTAGTAGGTTGAATGGCTTTATAAAGCCAATACTATGTAACAGTTTGTAGTGCAATGTGAATGGCTGAATTCTTATTCGAGAGCAATCTCGTTTTTTCCTCTCTCATTTCAATATGGTATCAGAGCAGGTTTGCTTGACCTCTCTGTTTTCCTTCCATTCGTTTGTCTTCATCCAAAGCAATTCATTCAAGGGCCAAGCAGTGCAGACCACGTGTAACAGCCATTGATGTTCGTCCACCATTCTTGCATTTTGTCAACAGAGGAGCAGTGCAAACCACGTGCAAATCTGTGACATTATTAATCATGGACGTCTTCTCTGTGCACACCTGTAACAGGGTTTTAAATAATGGCTATACTTCTTTTGGACAGTTCGAATGATTGTCATATCGATTTCTTTGTTGGAAAATGTACTCATTGTATATGTTGCGCTACTAACCGTTTCTATGGATGTGTTGATGTGATTTTTATGACCGCACCAATCAGCAAAACAAAATAGCCCGAAGGCTACTCCATTCTCTCTTGATCAAAGTATTTTGTGCGCTAAGATTGCGAGAAAGTTCGCACGTTCAACTCCAAGGTTCCGAAATACTTAGAATACCCTCAGTTGGTTTGATGTGAATTGCTGTTTTCACGAGGGGACTTACACAATTGTTCAGGATTCTTGCAGTTAACAGTAGATGGGTGATTTGAAGGGGATTTGTGCAATGCAGATGATTTGGCAATAAGTATGTTTTCCTAAAGCTAACCAGAAATGTGCGGAAAGTAAATGAGTGTAGGGCCTAAGAAACTTATATTCTATTCTAAATGCAGGATATGTGGAGCTCGATTTCAGCAGACTTCGACCGAATTTCACCTAGCCTCCCGTCGAACAACTTCAGCGAAATTGGTGCAATCTTCAAAGGGATAGCAAAAGATGTTCAGATTACAATTTAGCATACATACACCATCAAAACGACGCATATAAGTATACAAATCACAATCGAAGTTAAACTCAAGATAATTTCCAATTGACCACGCAAGGCAAACTTATCATCAACAAGCTGCTAGTGGTATGGAATGAAATGAAGCTACCTCAATAAAACGCCACACATAAAAGTAAACTACTTGCATGAGATGAAAACTATGCTACTTTAAGCTACTTGGATCCGAAAGGATGAAGAGACCTTGCTAGCTATCCATGACAAAGAAGAATTCCACCATCAATGAAAAGATCTATTATCATGAAAGTTTTACACAACAATATCCACAAAAGTTTTCAAAGGGAAAACTTTCTCTCTTCTCCACTCTATGCTAAACTATCAAGCAAAATGTCTACTCTGCTCTACTCTCTAGTCTGATCTCCAAATCTAATGCTAGTCTAATCAATTACAAATGAGGGGGACTCCCCCTTTTATAGGTAGCCCAGTCCAATGGACGGCTAAGATTACAATCAAAAGAGTGGCTAAGATTAAGCCACCTCAGCCCTAACCCTAAAAACTGCCAGAATGGGGAGTGGTGCAATAAATGAGCAAAGATTCCTCACTCCCAAAATAGTAAAGGCAATTAATGCCCACAATCAGTCTTCTAGAAGATCCTCGTCCAGTAGTGCATTCCCATTCTCCTTCTCTCTGGCTGCAAACTCGATGAACCTGCCAAGCACAGCCTCAACCTCCTGAATTGAAATGGGTGGAATGCAATCAAGCTGGAACTCCAATACTGTAACAGACTGCTAATGCCTTGCACAAGATTTTCTCCAAGCAACTAACGAATCCTGCGTGCTCTGGATCAAGGTGGAGAAAGTAGAAGTGTTTTCGAAATCATCTTGTATGAAGGTCTTCACATCGAAAAGAAAGGCACCAGCCTACCCCTCAAATTATCAACATTCACCTCATCTGGATTCAACCGCTTAGCAAATATGGCCTCGAAAGTATTCTGGACTCCATCAATGATATTGGCCATAGCCTTCCGTACTCTAGTTGAATCCGCCCGGCTGCGTCGAAGAAACCACGTCCGGTGATTGCTGAAGAATACCATCTAGAAAAGTCGACTGCATTCTCCTGAATGACCCTCCATCAATCAGAACCGAAAAGAACATGTCTCAATGCCTCAAGATTGAATTACTTTGCTCGATAAACGGAAGCATCTCCCAGCCTCGACAATCGCTCCATCCGTGGCAAAATATCGAAGCTGTTGAAAAGCAAGAGCAAGGTCCTCCATAAACTTTTATGTCTCAACACGAACTCCGTGACCCACTTGTCTGCCTCCTGTGCCATCTTCCCTAACTCCAACAAGCCACTGATTGACTCTCTAGGTATCTCTGCTGGAAGGCTCTATCACTGGAATCTCCTGCCCACGAGAACGAGACAACTGCTGCACATATCCTATCAAAGCCTTATGCTCTCTTTTCAACTTCTTGTACTTTCCTTCCTTCTTGAATAGTTTGTCCTTGAGGCGCGTAGGAGTTATCACATTCTTCTACAACTGTGCACCTGTGGGGCGTCCTAACTCCAAAGTTGTGACCACGTAGTTTTCTGGCATTGCTTCATTTCGGTCACAATCAACCCTGGCACCTACGTGAAGGGGAACCATCCTCATCGGTTGATATTTTTGAAAAACTTTAGTGTCTCTCTTCTTCTACGTGGAGGTGCTGATCCTGTTCAAAAACTCTTCCATTTCAACTGCTGGATCAATCTCTTCGCTGGGGCTTCTCCTCATCCTATCCCTGAGCCAATCAGGTACTGTATACTGTATATCAAATGGCTGTTGCTCTTGTGCCTCTACTTCTCGAACTTGTTCAACCTCTACATCATTCTGGTGAGGCTCATCGTCCTCAAGTGGCTGAGTATCTCCTGAAACTATATCATCATCATCCAAAGCCGCCTCTAACTCTTGTTGAAAAGGGGGTCAGTAGTCCCCTCATCATCATGCTGATCAACTCTCAGGTGTGCTGACTCTCCACAACTTTCTCTCTTTGGTGGTGGATTATTCTCCTATACTACTTTTGCTGATTCAATGCATTTCTTTGATCAGCAAGTAAAGAAACCTCCTGTATACTTGGAGAACATGTCTCCAATGGCGTGGGTGATTCAACTGAAACTCTTGGAGGCTCCAGCTGAATGGGCTCCTGCCGAACTGGCTCCTTTTGGATTCTGGACCTCGTGTGATTTGCTTCTTCCTGCCGGTGGTGGGTGTCCTGTGATCTCCCATCAAGTTGTAAGTCAAAGCAATCGACTTACTCTTCAACCTGCTCACCCGCCTGTCAACCCATGCTCTGGTGAATGTCAAGACCGGAATGGAAAGTGTGTCTAAGTCAGCAACCTCTGGTTCTGACCAATCCGGGAGTGGAAGTGGAGTATCTCTCACTGCTGCATAATCTGGATGGACAACGTCCATATCCTCATTCACTTGGTCTGGAACCAGAACAACTTCACACTCCCTGATCATGTTAATTGGCAACCGAGAGAACATTATTTTCCTGACTTCAACCTCATCTGGTGCATCAGCCCAATAATCCTCAATATTTGCTTTGTGTATAAATTTCTCTGACAGTACCCATTTGATGTTGTTATGCGGATCATAGTGTTGTCGGCTGGTGTGATATGAAAAGTGATAGAATTGAAGCTCACTCTCGGCTTCTCTAGCTGCCTGTAATGAAGGACACACTTCATCCGAGTTGCCCATGACAATCGGGAAGTCAACACCTCCCTTCTTCTTCTTCTGAATCTTATCGTAGGCAACCAATTGCCTAGATATCTCTAACATCAATATTCTATTGGTTGGGTACTTAGGCAGTCTATATGGGTATGATGAAAAACCTTGCAGCCTTATGTAAGAAAACTTTGGAAACTGAATAAACCAGCACCCATACCTCTCAATCAATTCTTGGGCTTCTCTCAAGATCCTGTGATGCATCCACTCCTGAAGCAATCTCGTGATGTGCATGGTGAAGGCGTCATTGACACGCATGTAATAAGTGGTACCAGTCAAATGCAACTACGGACAAGCCTCATGGATTTTAAACTGATGAGAGCCACAACCAACAGGCTCTTTGTATGAAATTCCTCTATACCTCGTCATACGAGCCAGCATGTAGATGATGTAAGAGCTCATATAGAACGTCTTTGTTCTTCTCAGGCTCAGGAGCTGCTCGTGCAAATTGTCACTGATCATCTTGGCCCAGTTGACGTAGTCTTTTCCTTCCAACACTAGGTTGATGTAGTAGAACATCCATGGCTTAAAAATAAATGACTGCGGGCAGCCTCCAACTCGACTCAGCATCATGATGAGATCACAATATTCCTACTTCAAGTCATCTACTATGATTTGCCTCGGCAACTTCGTACGAGAAGGCTTGGGGTTGCTCATCCAGTGAGTATTGATCGTCTCCGTACATCTCTCGAATGCAGAAGCATACATTCGCTCAGCTCGCTCCCTCAATTTGTAAATCATGTTTCTATGCACTGGGATTCCAAAGGCTTCACCAATGGCAGCAGGAGTGAGGTTGGCGAGCACTTGTCCATCTGGTGACATGATCGATCTGTGATCCTTCTCGTAGCAGTTGGCGCACTCCATCATCAGCTCCGAGCACTAAATGGCTGGTGGGAAACCAGCAGCTGCATATAACCCACTTCGAACAATGTTGTGCGAAGTGTTCGAAGGTCAATGACTACCAATCCCCAACATTATGTTCTTGAAAGTCTCTAGGTTGACGGAGCCCAAGTTGGTATCAATCAACTTGCCCAACTTCGAAGTGAACTTCGATTCTAGCAAGAAAGACTTGCTCAGCTTCTTTATAACCACTTGCCTGGACGCACCATTGTTATCTTTGCCAGTTGCCCTTGCTTCAGCCATCTGCAGGACAATAAACATCCATGAGTAAATTCATTTAGAAAATAAATAAAATATTGTGCAGGAGCTGCCAGTCGACTTCAAGAATTTGAGAAGCTGCAATATCATTTCTCATTCGCAAACCTCAACTTCTCCTTCAACAGATTTCGAACTTCAATACTTAGAAAATTTATGAGCAAGCTTTAGCAACTTCACTTCACACTCAGCAACTGCAGACTTTAGTAACCTCACTCTTTGAAAATTCGTACTCCTTTTCAATCAGCAAATAACTTAGCAAGTGCGCACTTTCTCAACTCCAGCAATATGATCTTCTTCAGGCTTCAACAATTTGCTTCAACAAATTTCGACTTTAGCAACACTTCAGCCTCAGCAAAAAAAATTTGAACTTCTCAAGCTTCAGTCTTCAGCAATTCACAAGTTTCAAACTCAGAGCAAATCGAACTCTCTTCAGCTGTGAAGAAGAAGTGAATAACTTCTCAGCTCTTATAGCAAAAATCGATTTCTAGAAGAAGCTAACTATAGTCAGTGAATTAACTTTTCACTACTTCATTTGAATTTCCCTCCTCTGTTATTTCTGACACTTGTCTGAGAATCTCAATCTTCTAGAAGTTCAACTTTGACTGCCACATTTCAAATTCACTTTCGAAAAATTTTAATTTAAATTCATCTTTTAATTCACCAACCGGAGCTCTGTCACTTGAATTCGAATTTTACTTCTCTTCGGCTCTGGAAAATTCATTTGCAAAGAACTCAATCAAAATCATCTAGGAAACTCACATCAAATTTGTTGTCTAGAGAAATTCATCTTGAAAACACAATTTATTCACTTTGCCTTAGAAAATTTTAAAATTTTCCCTTAGGAAATTCACAATTCGAGCACTGATCAAATTCTTCATGCTGAAGGCCTTGGTGAAGTGCGGAAGACATGGAAATCCATTTATCATCACAAACGTCCAGTACCCAGAAGAAAATTTTCTCTGAAACGCAATGAATCCATGGGTACACAACGAACGGGTTCATTTAAATTTTTTAAATTTGAACCTTAGAAAAATATTATTCAATCAATTTTAATCCCGTTCCTCATTTCTGTGAACATCTTGTTGCTCTGACTTGAAAAAAATTTATCAATCCATCCTGCAATGCTAATATTTTCCAACTTCATCTCTGAAAAGTTTGCTCGTGCTTCAGGAAAATTCATCACCTTGGGTCTAGGCGTATTTTCTAAGGAAGAAAATACTTTACCTTAGAGAAAATTTTAAATTCTCCCTTGAAAATTTTGCCTTGGAAAATTTTATTCAACTTTGTTCACTTTGCCTGTGAGAAAATTTTCTTTCAAAACACATCACGCCCAACATTTTATATTTTATTCATCACCTTGCATTTTATTTCACACTTGAAAGATATTTTCATTTGAAACTCCAACGCCTTAGCAATATTATTATTCATCTTCACTCAACACCTTGGGCGCAAATAACACATGTTGAAGGATATTCATCACCACGCCTAGCAATATTCCACTTCTTATTTACCACCTTAGGCGCATATCACAATTGAAGGTGAATATTCAACACGCCTAGCATATTTCACTTCAACTTCAGCACCTTTTATTGATTTCAGCTTGGGCGCATATCACACCTTATGCAGGATGACCCTTGGACTTCCCTATTTTGTCTTCACATGGCCCCATTTGGACGCATTTAGGCATATGAGGAGGACGAGCTTTTGTTGACTTGTTGACTTCTTTGAACTTGCGCGCATTTTGATGGGTGAGGAGGACGAATTTCTTTGACTCCTTTAACCTTTTGTTGCATGGGCGCATTTGAGAGGGAGAGGATAATGAAGCCTTTTCCAACGCCATCTTGTGACCCTTCAACTTCCCTCTCTTGTCCTTACATGCCCTCTTTTGGGCGCATTTTGCATAGGGAGAAGGATGAAAGTTGTTGACCCTTTTGACTTTCTCCTTGCATGGGCGCATTTGGTGCTTGATGAAGGATGGGCGCATTTGGAGGGTGGTGGAGGACGAGTTTTGGACTTAGAAAAAATTTCATGCTTCTTCATCAACTTGGGCGCATTTTCAGGTAGCTGCAGGATGAAGTCCAATACTTAGCCATTTTTCTTCGTCTTCGCCAGTTTATCCATGCCCTGCTATTTATAGTAAGCCCTTCAATTCTTGCGTCTCTGAAGCTTAGAATGATTTGAAATTTTGAGCGTTGGATCCTCACGACCTTGTTACCCTGTTGACACTGCTATTTTTAGTTGGCCTACTACTTTTAGCCCATTTCTAAAGGTGATTTGCTATAAATAGTAACTGCTTGCTTCTGATACCTCCACAACTCCATTTGATTTGAAATTTGAATGATGCGCTCCTCACCACGTGACCTGCCTGCTGACATCGACGCATGCAACTGATTTGCTATTTTTAGCCTGTTTCCAAAACGACTTACTATAAATAGTAAGTGCTCCGTTTGTCTTCAAATTTTACCAGCAGATAGCTTGAAGGATACTGATCGCGGTGGTATACCTCGGTTTTCGAAAATTCTGACTTTTTGCCCTTCTTTTCAGGTCTCGAAGTTGGAAACCCTAATTTGTTCTGCATGCGTATCAAATCATCTATGTTTGTCCTTGTTTTTGCTGCATTGCGATCAGTTCATGATTCTGAAGTGCTGGGAGGCGGCCGCCGGAATGTATCTGCTAAAAATAGTAAGTTCCCAAATGAGTGGTTATCCTGTTTTGCATGTCACATCACTGCGAAGCTCTCAAAAAACCCACAAGGAATATGCAGACATGCAAAGAAAACGCTGACATGCAAACCCTAAAAATAGCCTTGGAAGGCTGAACTCTAAAAGTTGTTATCTCACTTTGCATGTTATACTATCGCGAAGGTCTCTGAAAACCCAAAAGGAATCTCCAGACATGCGTTGAAAAACTCTGCATCCAAGCCCTGAAATCTGCTTTGGAAGCTGGTCTGCTAAAAATAGTAAGTGGTCTATTTCAGCTCAAATTTTACACGCGAGCAGCTTGATGTATTATGAATGCGGTGTGGCTGTTGGAATTTCAAAAATGCTGACCGAATGTCCTGAATTTCGCACTTACTAAAGATAGTAAGTACCCAGAATCTGATGAAATTTCAGTGAAATCCTGCTAGAAGCATACTAACAACAGTGTTAGTCTCAATTTTCAATTTATTCACTTCATTCGACCTCAGATGGGCGGGAAAGATGGAAACCCTAATTTTCAGACTCGGCCAAATTCACGTTTAAGTTCAAAGGCGGAGAAATCCCTGGAAAGGTAGATAGAAAAGAGACGGAGAGAGAGAGAGAGAGACAAAAACCCAAGCCAAAAGACCAGAATGGAGCAAAAATTAGGGGGTCCCCATTTTGAATGGGGCGATGTGTGAAAAGGTCACAACAGGATGCCGCTTTGTTGTGCGTTGAATGGGCCTGTTTCTGTGATTTCACCATAGCTAGTATCCATTATATGTTGGTCGGCCATCGGAGCGAATATAATAAAGGGTTTTTAGCCGCTGCAAAAGGCTTTCGAAAATTTCCGTCAAAGCATGCTGAAAAGAGGTGTTTAGGGCACAAAAGGAAGAATTTATTTCTGGTTGCTTTGGAGTTCATACGAGAAATTCAATCTAAAGAACAAAGAGATTCAGATGCAAGCAAAGATAATATTCTTCGTATTTTTCAATTTGGAGTGGCTTTTGTGGATGAGAGTGCAGCATTGCAACTCGCCTTTTGTGAAGCATGTTAGGTGATCGAAGGGATCAAGTCCATTGTTTCTGAAAAAGTACATCAACAAGAGGATCTGCATGTTGTCCCCATCGAAAGCATTTGGTCCATAGATGATTCGGATGGCAAACAAAAAATGTCAGATTTGTTAGAAAACGTGCGAGACACAACTAGAAAGGAAGATTTGTTGGGTTACATTCGATTGCAAGTCTTACAAAAGATCGTTGTAGAACATGGATATAACAAGTTGATTTTAGGGCTATGTACAACAAGAATTGCAGCACATGTAGTTGCCTCAACCATAAAGGGACAGGGATACTCTTTACCTGGAGATGTGCAGTATGTTGATGCAAGATGGAAGGTTCCTCTTCGAGATTGTGTTGCAAAAGAGCTAACCATGCTTGGTCATCTAAATAGGGCAATTGGAAGACAATTTCACAAAAGCTTTATCTACACTTTTTGGCTCTCATTTCAACAGGCTTCCAAAAACCGAGACCGTTCGCCAATTGTCTCATAGGAGCAGTGATGCCTCACAACCATGGATGCAATGATAGAATACAAATTCTTATGTTAGCACTAAAGGGTGTTACATCCCTTTTGTTTTGAACAAGATTATGGCAATAATAATATGGTCGTTATGTTAGTTGTAATCAACTACCTTTCATGACAATGTGAAAATTGGGAAAAGAATTTTTAATTTATTTGGAATAACTACAATTACGAATGATTTCTTTTTATACATATATATATGTGAGTATGTTGATGTGCTATTTTTTTTTTAAAAAGATTCAGAGAATGGTCTAACCCTATTTCTTTACCAAGTGGATGTAGGAGTGTCAACGTCTCGAAGGAAAGGGAAATGTCATCAAAGAGAGGCCGCGGTCTATAAAAGAACCAATTACCATCAAGTCACAAGTTTGGTGTAAGGTTGCTAACATGGTAGTCGTAACCTTGGGATATTATCACACTTAATTAAATAATTATAAAAACAAGTAACCAATTTCAACTTTGGAGTAAGAGTAAAACAAGTCAACCTAAAAAGTGTTCATCATTCTCCTCTTGAAGGTCACGTATTAAGCTGTTAAGCGCACCTTAGAGTAAGAGTTGAATTAAATATTATTGTCAATATTAATATAAATTTTTAAGTTGCTATTATGGGAGGAAAATGTTCATTTGAATTGGGTGGCAATAACCCCTCGCCACCTTGTCCACCGTATCTTGTTGAAACACCAATAAGGAATGCATACATACGTTTCTCATTGGTCTTGGCTTGCTTAGAATATAGGATGGCATTCTTGATATCGCTCTCTCTCTCTCTCATTCATCGGGGTTCGGCATTCTTTGTTTTTGCTTCTAGTCAGGCGTAGCCATGTTGAGCATCATTTTTCTTTTATTCATTACTCTTTTCTCAGGGGAGAGGGGAAACAATCTTTATTCTTGAGTAAATCCGCCACAGTATTGTTGTGACCTTTTCACACCTCACCCCATTCAAAATGGGGACCCCCTAATTTTTTGCTCCATTCGGGTCTTTTGGCTTTGGTTTTTGTCGATTTTCTTGCTGTCTCTCTCTCGGTTTCGTCTGTCTTTCCGGGGATGTACCCATTTCTTTGAGCCTAAGTTGAAGTTTTGGCTAAGTCAGTGAGATTAGGGTTTACATTCTTCAGGTCAATTTGAGGTTGATTTACGCAAGCAAATTGAAATTTGAGTTTGGAACTGTAATTAGATGGCGTCAGACAAGTCCCCATTAAATTTTCTCTAAATTCTGACAACTTACTATTTTTAGTAAGTACTCAATTTGGGACCTTTTTCTCAAGACTTTTGAAATTCTGACTATTGCACCGCACTTAGAGCACTTTGAGTTGTCTGCCTGCAAATTTTGAGTGAATTCTGATAACTTGCTATTTTTAGCAGTTCTGACTTCGAGAGAGATTTTTAGGCTTTGCGTGTTGGATTTCTCAGTGCATGTCTAGATAATCTTTCTGGGTTTTTCAAGAGCTTCGCTATGGTATAACATGCAAGCCAAGATGATGCCTTTTAGCAGTTTTGACTTCGGGAGAGATTTTTAGGCTTTGCATGTTGGATTTCTCAATGCATGTCTAGATAATCTTTCTGGGTTTTTCAAGAGCTTCGCGATGATGTGACATGCAAGTCAAGTTGATCACTTCTCCGATGACTTGCTATTTTTAGCAGGTGCTCGCATGCAAAACAACTTTTTGGGTTTTTCTGGGTTTCTTGACATCTCCCGGGCAGTATGACATGCAAACACATCCGGCAGGTGGTTGATCACTTTTTTAGGCACTTACTATTTTTAGCAAGTTCACTCCAGCAACTCCCCAGCACTTCAGTTTCACGAACAGAGCAACATGCAGCAGAAATGGAGTCAAACGGGGGTCATCTAAGGCACATGCAAGTCAAATTAGGGTTTCCAACTTCGGGACTCAAAATGAGGGGTAAAACTCGAGAAAATTGGAAAACTGATGTATCCCATCGCGATCAACATCCTCCAAGCAGTCTGCTGGTAAAATTTGAGTGTAATCCCAGTACTTACTATTTATAGTAAGTCACCTCCAGAACAGGGCTAAAAATAGCAGGTCAGCACGGATGACAAGTGTGAACAGGTCAAATAGGTCACAGGGATCATGTGGAGCAAATTTCAAGTTAACAAGAGTTGCAAAGGTTCGAGAATCAGAGGGTTACTAAAAATAGAAAGTGAGGGCGAAATCACCTAAGTATTCGAGAGTCAGCTTCAAGGGTTTACTCAACGCTTCAGATGAAAATTCTAAGGCATGCAAGAAAAATGGCATCACCCCCCCTTGAATGCGCCCATGTTGAGAACCGGTTGATGGAAAAGTTTCTAAGGCAACCAAACTTGCTTGACACCTTGTCAAATGCACCCATGAAGAAAATGTTGAAAAAACGCCAAAGGCAGGGAAAATGGAGCCTCAAGGGGTGAAATACGCCCTTAACTTGCTCCACCACTCGCAAAGTGTGCCCAAGGAAGAGGGTGACATCAAAAATCTTCTAAGGCATAGTAAAACGGCAATGCACACCCCTAGATGCACCCTTCTTGGAGGTGTTAGCAAGACATTTTCTAAGGCAATCAAACTTGCCTCACCACCCTCCATATGCGCCCTTGACATGGCATCACAACCCCTCTAATGCGCCCTCAAGTGGAGACACCACCATCACAATGCGCCTAGCTTGTGGAAAGGACATGAAAAAAAAATTCTAAGGCATGTAAAATGGAAGCACAAGGTTTCATATGCACCCAAGTCAAATAGGTGGCATAAATTCTTGTCTAAGGCATTTTAAAATGGTGTGACCCCCTCCAATATGCGCCCAAGTTATGGAGAAGGTGAGTTGAAAATGTCTATGGCATACAAAGTGGAAGCTTGACCAAGTAAATGCGCCCAGCAAGGAGATGACTTAGAAAACGTCTAAGTGTTGTAAAATGGAAGCAGGGGGTCTTAAATGCGCCCAAGGTAATGTGAAGACAAGAAAATTTTCTGAGTGTCATAGAATGGAAGTGGGATACTTCAAATGCGCCCAAGTCAGAAGAAGTCAAGTAAAGAAATTTCTAAGGCGTTAGAATGAAAACAAGACCCCTACAAAATGCGCCCATCACTAAGGAGTTGGATGAGAAATTTTCTAAGTCAGGAAAAATGAAGGAGACCTTCTAAAATACGCCCCACTTGAAAGCTTGAAATTTTTCTAAGGCAAAAGTTGAAGATGAAAACATCAAGGGGTCATATGCGCCCAAATCACTAAGATGAAGATGAATTTTTTCCAAGGCATGGAAAAGTGGAAGAATACCCCTCTAGTGCGGCCATAAAGTAAGGAATGTGGAATATGCTAACCTTAGGAATAAATATTTTTCAAGGGTGAAAAAAATTAAATGTACCCGTTTAAAGTGTACCCATGAGTAATGAAGTTGAAAAACATTTTCTGAGGGGAGATTTTTTTTGTGGGTCTTGAATATCTTCTAAGGGGGAAATAATTTTTATGCCTTGGCTTGTGATTTCAAAATAGATGCTTGGCTTATAATGGGTAAAATTTTCTAAGGCGATATAAAATTTCCTAAGGCTCAAGTTGGATAAAAGTTTCTAAGGCACAGTTTCAAGGTACACAAGAAGCAAAATACGCCCAAGGGGTATAAGATGGGCGAAAAATTTTTTAGGGAATGAAAACGAAGGCTCAAGTATCCAAATACACCCTAGGAGGGAGAAGCTGGGTAAAAAATTTCTAAGGCATTGAAACAATAGGCACTAGGGGTAAAATGCGCCCTAAGAAGAGAAGGTGGAAATTTGCCTAAGGCATGAAATGTGAAGTAAGACCTCCTAAAATGTGCCCTAAGAAGAGGTGGAAATTTGCCTAAGGCATGAAATGTGAAGTAAGACCTCCTAAAATGCGCCCAAGGGGGAATACCTGAAGGGTTTTTTCTAAGGCACGAATTCCATAACACAAGGTGATATATACGCTCTAGAGAGGATGAAGTGAAACACCAAGCACACAAGGTGGAAACACGCTTAGCACTCAAGGTCTCAAATGCACCTAAGGAACAAGACATAAGATGAAAGAAGTTACATGAAAGTCTCTAAGGCGTCAAAGATGAGGCATAAAACACAAGGGGTCATACGCCCGAGGTGAACAGGATGCTTAAATATTTCTAAGGCATTGGTGGAGATACTCCAAACAAAGACATCCAAATGCGCCCTAGCACACAGATGTTAAATACGCCCATGATGAAAAGTTATGAAGAAGGCAAAATTTGCTAGAAGAAAATGATGAATTCTATCTGATCCAGAGATCCATCAGACCTTGGAAATCAAAACATAGATATCAGGTAAGTAAAGAGAATTTATATTATAAGGTGTTTTGATGCTCTTCTCTTTATTTGTTTTGCAGGATGAACGCCGAAACCAAAGTGTGATGACTTGAGGTGATACTCCAGGACAACATTACAATCTTGGAAGGGGATAAAGTTACATGTTTCAAGTTCCTCCATGATGTCTCATTTGCGCCCAAACCATGAAGGGAAATGTTATCAGAAATGGCTAAGGATTGAAATTCCTCCACAGGAATCTAAATGCGCCCAACTCAGGTGAGGCAGGTGGCAAGGAAGAAATGGTCGAGTCCAAGACAAGAAAATCCTTCAAGATCAGGATGGAGAAATAATGAAGGCCCAGGGGTTAGAAATCATCCTCAAGCACTTCAGAGTTGAAGAATGATAGCTAAGAGGAAAATCATCATCAAGCAGCAGAAAGAAGTTGCAGTCTTGGAGTTTCAGATTGAGAACATGCCTATCATGCCGATTGAAGTTATGTTGGCCAGATTCATAGAGTTTGAAGTCAAGGAGAAGGACAATGGGAACGCGTTTCTGGACGAGAATCTTCTAGAAGGATAGTGGGCATTAATTGCTCATAGTGGTCAAAGGAGGAAAGTGGGAATCTTTGCTCATTTATTACCCCCACTCTTCTTTGTGACAGTTTTTAGGGTTAGGGCTTATGTGCCTCGATTTGAGCCCTTCATTGTAATTGAATCTGAGTCGTCCATTAGAATGGGCCAACCATAAAAGGGGCATCCCCCCTCATTTGTAATTCATTAGAGATTAGATAGCTAGGAGATAGAGCATAGAGAGATAGCATAGATTGATAGCTTAGCTTAGATTGAAAAGGAAGGAAAGTTTTTCCATTGAAAGCTTTGTAAGAAGTTGTTGTGAACACTCTCATAATAAAAGAGTTATCATTGATGGTGGTTTCATTTTTTGTTGTGAGTAGCTAGCGAGGCTTCTTCGTCCTTCTAATTCACAATAGAATCTAAAAGTAGCTTAAAGTAAAGTAGATTTCATTTCATGCAAGTAGATGGTAATTGTGGAATGTGGTGCTTAATTTGAACAAAACTTCGCTTATCCATACCACTAGCGGGTTCACTGACGGTGGGTTCACTTTGCGTGGTCAACTGGAACATTGTGAACTTAACTTCGATTATGGTTTATATGTTGGCATGCGTCGTTGTGATGGTGTCTTCATGCTGAATCGTGATCTAAATACCTCAAGCTACTCCTTGGAAGATCACACCAGTTTTGTGGAAGCTGTCTGAAGCGAGGCAAAGCAAAACCTGGTTGAAGTTTGTGAGAGTTGATTGCCATGTCCCACGCTTAGAGTAGAGTAGTACTTTCTTAGGCCTTGCAACCATTTACATTCAATATTTTTTGGTTAGTATTAGGAAACCTGAACTTCATTGAAAATCTTTCGAATCTTGTGAAAATCCCTTTCTCTTTGAGCTTCGGTTGAACAATTACGTAAGTCCCCCTCGTGATACCAGCAAATCACAACGAACCAACTGAATCTATTCCACTGCATAAAAGGAACCTTGGAGTTGAACGCATGAACTTTCTTGCAATCTTAGCATGTTGGATACTTTGATCAAGAGAGAATAGAGTAGTCGTTGGAAACTTTATTCTGTTGTTTGGTGCGGTCACAAAAAACACATCAACAAGTATCTTGCTTCGAACTGAGAAGGACCGATACATCTGCTGCCATCTTTTGTTCGCTGGGAGGTTTCACCAAGAGAATTATCGCATTTAAGTCCTGCGTTACAGGCATGTTATTAAGTGCCTTTTAATTGTTGAATCGTGCATAATGATTAGTCTATTATTTCATTCAAGGAAATGATGTGTAATGTTGGTGCATTCATTTGAAACCCGTCTTGTCTAATGATTTATGATATTGAATTCTCTGCAAATCCCCATTGCTTCATCTAGTTGAGTTATCTCTTTCTAATCCTTTCGATTCAGTTGTGGTCCCCTTATCTTGTAACCGAGATTTTCTGCGTCTTCCTCCACACTGTTTTACTTGAAGCAAAACCTTACTCTGTTTCTTTGGTTCTAGAATCGGGGTCAGATCCTTAATTTTTAATCATTGACAAATAGTTGAAATAAATTAGAACTGAAGAGATTCTTTCAACATCGACAAAGACTAGCTTTCCATTCTCTAGTGAGTAAGAAATGAACATATTATACTTGAATGTAGAGGAACGAATTTTGAGCTGATTCATTGGTAAAATAAACTCAAGAGTCAAATGTATCTCATTGTTGAGTAAAGGTGAGAGAGCTGATGGTACGAGAAATGTGCTCATAATCATAAAATCCTTGGCCAAGGTTATGATGCTTAGAATAAGCAATAGTCAGCCATCAAGAATCAGATATACCCCTAGTCAGAACGGTCATTCTAGTTAGGAGAACCTATAGTGAAAGATCGACCAGGGTAGTATAGATTCTTGTCACCAAACTCAGATGCCAAGATGGTAACTGGAAATCCTTTGTAGATTGCACCTTGTGAAGGGTCGGGTTTCTTCAGTGGAAGAAACACGGGAGACGAATAGGTCTTTGGTTGGGCGGAAAAGCCCTTGATGATAATTCTCTTTCCCTCAAAGACTGAGACTTGTTTCAAGCATTCTAGTAGGAAGCCTTCAAACTGTACTATCTCTTAACTCTCTCTCTCTCTTTATTCAAAATAAAATTACTCTATATTGTTTATTTCATTGTTGTTAAAATATGTTCTATTCATTTCTTAAATAAGGGAATGGTTAGTTCATAACCAACTGTAGCTTTCAATTATATAAACCGTTAATTGTTTCGTTTCAGCTGAATTTGAAAAACTAGAAGTTAGTTATTGAACGATAAAGTAGTTAATGCTCAAATTATTTATCTTTCCTGTTTGTTATATGTGTTCAAACTCTTGTTAGCAAAATTAGTTAAGTTACCTTTCAGCTGAACCTGGAAGTTAGTTACCGTCCTTAAACTGTAGATAGCTAGTATGTTACAAAGGGGGTGTTGGAAAATAGTGCATAACATAGATTAATATCTAATGTAAGTGATTATGCAATAATCACTTTTGTTAGTAGAGATTAGTTATTAGATGGTTTTGAGTAGTTAGCAGGTTGAATGGCTTTATAAAGCCAATACTATGTAATAGTTTGTAGTGCAATGTGAATGACTGAATTCTGATTTGAGAGCAATCTCGTTTTTTCCTCTCTCATTTCAATATTTCAAGTTTCTAAACCACAAAATTTCTCTAAGGCCCAAGGAAAACTAGAACAGGGAGACGCTATGGAGGATGAGTATGATGCATTGCTAAACAATCATACTTGAGAGTTGGTAGAATTGCCTCCATGGAAAAATCCCATTGGATGCAAATGGGTTTATAAGGTAAATTGCAAAGCTAATGGTTCCTTGGACGAATTTGTAATGTCCCATTTTTTATGGTAATGAGAAAATATTCAAAATAATATTATTTAATTCTCAAAAGTTAAAAATATTAAAAAAAGAGAATTAAACAATAATTATGTAATATTATTACCTAGAGTTAATTAAAGGTAATAATTAAATAATTTATAACTACTCAAATCGTCAATTAATATTATAAAAGGGGCAATGGGCCTAGCTCAATTGGCTAAAGCATCATGTTGCAGGCAAGAGGTCACGAGGCCTAGTCTCCCCACCATCCCCGTGGTATCGGAGGGCATGTCGCGCCAGCACCATTGGTCACGTGAAAAAATTTTACCAGGCGCACTGTAGTTTGTAGGGGGGCGAACGGATACCCGATCGATTCCTGCAGCCTAAAAAAAAGAAAAATTAATATTATAAAAGGAGTTTGAGTCTTGGAGAAAGGTGTGAATGACTATTATTTTCTCTTCGATATTAATTTGAGAGTTTCTCAAATTTGTTCTCGGGATGGATGCCTGGGAAAACCATTTTCAGCATTGAAACTATCTGCCCTAGATGGTCTTCGAGGAATCAATCGGATTCTTCAAATCAGGTGATCACTTGCGAATATTTATGTTGGCTGAAATGATAATTGATATTTGATATTCAATATTTACAAAGGAGGTGAAAGCTCCTTAAATAATACAAAGGAGGACGATGTTTCTAAAAAGAAACAGTCTATAACAAAAGTAAATAGCTGAAGGTTACCAAAAACTAACAGAAGCAAACAGAAAGAAAACTACAGACTAACTAAAGGCTAAGATGACCATTAAATAATACAATAATACTTTAATACTGGCATTCTTCAGATTTTGCAGTCATTTTCCACATTGAATTGGAAATTACCATTGTCATTGGTTGCTATCTTTGTTGTTCAGAATAAGGAGTTCGATGTATTTGTGTGAAAAGGAAAATTCGATTGAAGCTATTCATCAATACGGTATGAAGACTATAATTTCCTTTGCTGTGATAATTTTCAGGCTGGTCGATAACTTTCCTAGTACTGCTATATTTATTTATTGAGTTTGAAGGAGGACGGGAACTCTAATATATCTATATTGGCGCAAATATATTTCCATTGCGGATTCGTGTTTCTTTGTGCTGTCAGAATCAAAGGTTGAAACTTTATATTCATTGTCATTTTCTGACTCCAATATCAAGGCAGGTTTATTAATTATAAAGGAGTCAAGTATTATTGGCAATATTGGGTTAAGGTGATATTCATTCTACTAAACCATATTATTCCGACTATACCATCCTGGCACCTAAAATATGTTGATAAATATTATCGGGCTACATTCTCTATTGATGGCATTCGTGGTTGAAGCATTAAATGGTGGTGACTAAAGACTATCAGGTTTTTTTATCTGAATATCATTACCGCCACAATGTGTGAAGAAGTTATAACCAAGAAGGTGCAATATGAAATTAAGGCTACACTAAACACCAAATAATCCCCATTCGTCCACCCTGGCAATATTGCCAGTCAGCCACAGCATCTCTTGCAAGCATATTGGATTGGAGAAACATTAGGAGAGTCCACGGGGTTACCTAAGGTCATGGTCAAGCCTCCGAATGCCAGCACCAACATAAAGCACTCACACTGAAGGATGTGAGTATACACTGCCTATTCTAAAGTCATCAATAGGCAGCCTTCAGTGTATACAACACAAGCACTTCTCTATGGTCGTCGTCAGCCTACCTTACGCTATCGTATAGATTCATCCGTTGTGTATGCTCATATTTTGGACTATTCAGTATTATGTATCGTACTATAATCTGATTTACACCTGTGAGTAATTCATTGTCTCTATCTGGAATAAGAAAGTCCACTGTTCACAAAAATTTGCTGTTATAACTCACATAGACTTTAAATCTATAAACCTATGTATTTACAATATCGGACTTTTGAGTTTCTATTGAAGAATTTAATTTGCAATATTGTAGCAGTATAATGTCTAGCTGTAGCATTGTATGAGATGCAATATTATTTCCAGAATACCTGCATTCAATACTTCATATTGCATAATTGAATATCCAATATCTGTAATTTCTGGATATGAATATTATACGATCAGACATATTTTGCTGTTAGATTCCTTGTATTGCAACGGTTATATGTATTTCAAGTTGATTGCTTACAATTCCTGGAAACACCATAAATCAGTTTGCAAACAAACTGTTTGACAATATGCTTGCTGTGTCAAACTGAGTGTAATCGTGAAAATCATAAGGCTTTGGTCATATTGGGCAAGGGATTTTACAAAATTCAAGGCTTGTCTTCTTGCTAAAGGTTTTTTGCAGCAGGAGGGGATTGACTATAAAAAAAAAAATTCTTCTACTATAAAGATGGTCACATTTTGGCTTCATGTAATGTCCCCTTCCTAGGCAGTACAGTTGTGTCAAGGGTTAGCCTATTATTCAGATCCTCGTAGGCTGGCAGAAGTGTTTAGAGGATCACTTGAGGCAGTTATCCAGCGTTGGGAACATCACTCCAGCAGTTGATTCAGGTTTGGGCTTCTGCAGACACTCACAGAGTGATTTAGAGGTACTTACTATTTATAGTACGTCAAGCAGGCAGGAGTTGCTATTTTTAGCAGGGCACCTGATTTAGCTGGTCAGCTCAGTTTCGACCCAGTTTGACAGTTTGATGAGCAGATGGAGAATAATGGAGCATTTAATAATAATTAAATGATTATTATTTTGACTTTATGTTATAAAGTCACTTTAATGATATATTAAAATATTAATTATTAATGGCATATTATAAAGTATTTAATACTTTATAATAAAGGAGAATTATTATTATAATGAATAATTATTTATTCATTAAAAAGGGACGCCATTATTTTAATATTATTGCCTAAGTCAAAAAGAGGCGAATTTATATTATTAAATGCATTTTAAGTGATTTTTTTGAGAGGGGTCGAATTCTTGAGAGGATTATATATTCTACCAAAGGCAAATCGAACTCATATGTTGATTATTCGAATTTGTTATCATTTCTCTCTGAGAGCTTCAGGTTTGAGAAACAAGGGTTTCTGCAGATCATCAGGTTTTGAAGAACGTTCCCTCTTCAGAATCCGGCATACTGGGGCTGTGAAATACCAGTTGAAGATTGTCAACAGGGTGACTTCATTTAGAAGTTACAGTTGTGCTTATTGAGTTGGATTCCGGAAGGGTTTGAAGGAGATTATTCATCAGATACTTGAGGCGACTTTCTGAGATCCATTTCCAGTGGCTTGGCACACTTCCCAAGAAAAGTACGGAATTATTTATTGCTGGTACAGGTCGTACTTGCTACAAGGGCCGTACTTCCCTAGAGCAAATCGCTTGGCTTTTTCATCTTCTGTCTTCTGCAAGTTAGACGCCTAGGGTTTCTGGAGCCATTGCATCAGTTTTGAGGTGGGAGATTGCATCATTCCTTTCAGCCGTACCATCTCAATCTCTCTTTCTGGCGCCTACAAGCTTATCTAGGTTTTCAATAAATAGCTTGCCTTTTTGTCTGAATGTTTAAAAATTGCAGTTGTAATCATCTGGGAAGATTAATAAACCATCTGGCAACGAAATTTGATCTATGTTCTGTAGTTTTTATGCATCTGGTATTTTATATTATTTTTCCAGCCATTTCTTTGCAAAATCGCAATTTGTCCTTTTATTGCAAAAACACCAAAAAAATCAAAATACAGAAAAACAAACCAAACTTCAGTATTATTGGCCAGTGATTGGGTTGAGAGACACCTGGTCTCTTACAGTGGTATCAGAGCACAGTTTTCCTGCCATCCTGTGCTTTTTTAGTTGCTTTTTCAGTTAGATGTGTGCTTTTTCAATGTTTTTTCATGAGTAGAGATATTATTTTCTACAGTAAGGGTAGAGGAACAGGCAGAGTTGAGGATTGGACAGGTCCACTTATTCCTGAAGGTGAGAGTATCAAGGGTTCTGGGTATTCACAGATCCAGTTCCAATAGCAGTGAGAACAGTGTCACAACACTGATGGCAGACCGTGAGATTCCTGCAGAGACACATAGGGATTCAGGGAAATCGCCTGAAGAAGGTGATATTACTAATGAGGAGTTTAGACGCAAGCATGACAATATGATGGACATGATGTCCCAGTTGATGGGCATGATGAGGCAGTATACTCCATCCCAACCGCACTATATTCAGATAGGACAAACGAGTAGGACCGCAGGCATGGACCAGCCTTTGGTATCAACACCGCGACAGTCATCACCTATCTATCATGAGCGTAGGCCTGGACAACCTACACTCATACCTAGAGAGACACCACCTTCGACTTCGGAGGCAGAGCAGTAGGGTCATCATCAGGAGTTTCAGCCACACAATGGCATGTCAGTGGCAAATGTGACTAGATTTCATGGTGAGTATTTGTCATTAGCGCCTGAGATCAAGCAGGCTTTGACTTTTCATGAGTTTATGGATGTGCATAAACCTAGAGGGGGAGGTAGATTCGACCGCAGAGCTCCTCAGCATCAGCAGCCACAGCCACAGGTGAACAGAGATTTACAATATGCAGTCAGCAAGATTACCTTGCCTTACTTTGATGGTTTTGATAAGAGTTCAGCGAGGTCTTGGGTACAGAAGTTAGACAACTACCTATCATTGAGACCTATGCAGGAGGACAAGGCCATTAAGTTTGCCACACTACATCTTGACGGGTTGGCGCATGATTGGTGGCATCACGGCATGTACACACTTCGCCATCATGCAGTTACTACTTGCCAGGAGTTCACCAGCAGGCTCATAGAGCGCTTCGACAATAAGGATCCAGAACTCTACTTCAAGGAGCTAGCTCAGCTCAGACAGACAAGTAGTTTGGATGCCTACGTCGGTGACTTTCAGAGAGTTGCAGTCATGGTGACAGGTATTTCAGAGAGGAGACTTGTTATTCTCTTTGTCGAGGGTTTGATGGAGCCTATGACAGGTTGGGTCAAGGCATTTGATCCTCCTACTCTTCAGGAGGCCATGAGGAAGGCACATAGTATGGAGCTTGCAGCACCTCGCAGCAAGTTCACTTCAGGCTCGACACCGTATACGAGGCCTAATAGGTCATTTGACAAGAATAGGCCATTTGATAGAAAGAGGGATCCACCTGATCCTAAGAGACAAAATGCACCGCCATTTGACAGGGAGTGATTTACGAAAGAAAAAATTATGTTTTTGGTGCAAGGCACCCTATGATGAGAAACATGTATGCCCTCTTCGTCCCAAGGTGAAAAATAACCAGATGGAGTGGTTTTATGAGGGAGAAGAGCAATCTGATCTGTCAGACCAGCAAGCTGATTCAGAGCATTCAGATGATGAAAGGTCTGAAAATGATGGTGAAAATGAAGGAGGAAGGAAGCTACAAGAGGCACATTTGACTAGTCTTCAGAGAGATGGATCTTTTAGACTTCGTGGGCTCCTAGCAGGTCAGAAAGTAATCACTCTACTCGACACTGGTGCTACTCATAATTTCATAGATGCACAGTTGGTAGAGAGACGAGGTATACAGAAAGAGGAGTTTGAGGGTATTCGAGTCAAGGTGGCTGATGGGTACACCCTCAAATGTGATAGAAAGATAATAGATCTTCCGATGCGGCTGAACAACTATGAGTTCAAGACTGAATTCTATGTTGTTAATATGGGAGATACTGATGTGGTTCTTGGGATGGCATGGCTTCACGATTTGGGTGAGTTCACACTCAATCTACGGGATATGGAGATGAAATTCAAGGTAAACGGGAAACCTCATGTCATCAAGGCCATTAGAGATAGTAATCTGAGGATGGTATCGTATAAGCGAATGGAGACTCATTCGTCATGATATGGTTGATTGGGCTGCAGAGTGTATGTTATTGCCAGCACAGCAGGAGCAGCAGAAGGTTGAGTACCATCCAGACATTCAGATACTGAGGACTAAACACTCTAAAGTGTTTAGCGACATTCCACCTGGCAAACCTCCAAACAGAGGCACTGAGCACATTATCGAGTTGGAGGAGGGCGCAAAGCCCATTATGATTACACCCTACAGACATCCGAAACAGCTCAAGGATGAGATAGAGAAGACAATCAATGAGCTGTTGGCTATGGGGTATATCAGACCTAGCAAGTCACATTTTGCTTCATCGGTCGTATTGGTGAAGAAAAAGGATGGATCACTTCGGATGTGTATAGATTACTGCCAGCTCAATAAGAAGACAATTAAGAACAGGTACCCGATACCTCACATCGATGAGTTGATTGATGAGTTGCACGGTGCTATCTTCTTCACGAAGATTGACTTGAGATCTGGGTACCATCAAATTCAGATGAGGGAGCAGGACATTGAGAAAACCGCTTTCAGATGCCATTGCGGTCACTTCGAGTTCTTGGTTATGCCTTTCGGTCTAACCAATGCACCCACTACCTTTCAAGCTACCATGAACAGAGTCTTCAATTCTCAGCTGCGGAGATTTGTGTTGGTCTTCTTCGATGACATCCTGGTGTACAGTAGGTCATGGGACGAGCATTTAGCTCACTTGGATACAGTTTTGGGTATCTTGGCTGAGGAGTCCTTTTATGCCAAGGAGTCCAAGTGTGAGCTAGGCATGGCTGAGTTGTTGTATCTTGGGCACATCATCATGCCAAGGGAGTTAGTATGGACCCTGAGAAGGTCCGAGCTATAGTTGAGTGGCCAGTACTGAGGAACCTTACGCACCGTGATTCAATTGTGTTTTACGATTTGCGGCGTTCTTCGGCCACTCCTTCCATCGATTTGAGAAAGGCTTTGTCACCACAGGCTCAGGAGTGCTTTGACAGGTTTAAAGTGATTATGACTTCGTGTCCAGTGTTAGCATTACCAGACTTTACGAAGTCATTTGATTTGTACTGTGATGCTTCAAGAGAGGGCATTGGTGCCGTTTTGATGCAGGAGAGACACCCTATTGCTTTTGAGAGTAGAAAGCTTAGGGGTCCTGAGAGGTTTTACAGCATTTATGACAAGGAAATGTTAGTCATTATGCATGCTTTGGCTAAATTCAGGCAGTATTTGGTGGGCAGCAAATTCAATGTGCGTATAGACCACAACAGCCTAAAACACTTCCTTGGACAGCGAGACTTAAATGAGAGACAGCAAAAATGGGTCAGCAAACTGCAGTCGTATGATTTTGACATCACCTTCATTAAGGGGAAGCAGAATGTTGTAGCTGACGCCTTGTCTCGCAGACCTCAATTGAATGCTATGGCACAGATCTCTGAGGATTGGAGGCATCGGATCATTACAGAGTGTTGTACCCAAAACCAAAATTTTTGCTTCATCAAGGCATTTTGTTTAAAAGTGTCTTAACCTTGCTAAAATGATGTCAAGTACAGTTTTTGGGCAATATCAAGCATGGAGTTTTGTCAGTAGTTTGTCAATTAAAGGCAGTTTCATTGATCAAAACCTGAATCAGAGACTCAGAACGGAGCATTTCATGATGGAGGAGCGTTTCGCAACAGCATTTCACGTTGCACATGGTCATTTCAGTGGTCGAGGCGGAGTTTTTAGTGATTAAATTATGAAGATTTCTCAGAGAAAAGCAAGAAAGCGCACCTGTAGCCCAGGGGCGCCCTTCTGTTTGAAGGTCAAGATCTTGTTGAAAGTGCTCATAAATACAGTCAAACTCTTCAGAATTGGTTTGGCTATCCGATGAGCTATCCAGCGAAGCTTTCTGAGACCCGTAACTCTGGCAACTGACGACAGAAGTTGAAGATTCCAAAGTTTCACATGACAGAAACTTGTCCTTTTCCAGCAAAAGCGCGCCTGTAGCTTGAGGGCGCCCTTCTAGATGGAGGTTTGGTTTTTGGTTTTTCTGATGATTAAAGCAGTCAATCTCTTCATGACTAGTCTGCTCATCCAACGAGCTATCAAACGCAGTAATCCGAGTCTTAGAGCTCCGGCAGCCGACATCTGAAGATGAGCTTATAATGGGGTTTTCACCTCTTTTAGCTTCTTCATTGTATTTCCAGCGCAACTATACCTCAAGGGCACTGGTTAAAATGACCCCTAAGATGGTCCAATTTGCAGACAAGGTCTTCGTGACATCAGTACCACTCTAGTCCAGCTTCACGTTGCACCAAGTTGCCTGTCGATCCGACATTTCGGGTGATCGTGGCAGAGTTTCTACCAAGCACGTAATTTCACGGGCGGACTGGTACAAGTTTTTCATTGTATTTCTGTAGGCCAGAGGCGCCTAGCCTTTAGGTCTGTCAGATGAAGTTGTTCGCTTTTGAAGTCTTCACGGGATTCAAGCGTAATTGCTTTATCTATCCAACGAGCCCAACCATCAGCTTCCAGGATTTGGTAGTCGCTCGTACGTGCGAGGTCTTTGGCGAAGTGTCGAAAAGTGAAGATAACTCGCAAAATGGCTAAGTGTTGGTCGTTTATTCCATCTTGGGATGGGCGCCCTTCTATTTGAGGTCTTAGAAGCAGTTTTCTTGCTTCGTCACCTCTAGAGACTTCTCTTCTCAATCCTTCTGGCTATCCGTTAAAACAAATGTGGCTCGAATCAGGGCATCCCAGCTCTCAGTATCGAAGGACAAAGTAGAGTACTTGGATGAAGGTTCAACTTTCGTCAAAATGCTGCCAGTGCAACTGAAGGCCAGGGGCGCTTTTACTTTTGAGGCCCTTAATGCAATTTCCTGATGCCGTGCGTATATCCGTTGGATGCAGAATGTCTCTAGGCATGTAGTGAACTTGGTTTCCTGTCAGCAGGGTTCACCATTCGCTGTCAGCAGCTGTTTGAAGAGTCAGATGGCAGTTTAGGAAAATGGTTAAGTCTGGTACCTGTAAATGAATTTAATCAAGGGCGCCTAATTTTTCAGGGTGTTTAATGATGGATTTTGCAGTGATGACTCCCAGCAGACATTTCTTCTTTGCTTAGCAAGCTTCGCGATGGATATCTCGGTTTAGTCTCGGCATCATCCAGTCACTCAGGATTCAGTGTCGAAGATGGTCAATTGTAATTTTGTACTCAGCTACAAAGTAGGAAGTTAATAAAAAGTGTAAAATCTTGAGCAAATGGACGCCTATAAACTCGAATGATGACTTTTCGGAATCGGTGAAGTCCAACAGTGAAGCCTAAAGCTTCATCAGGTTTGTCAACTGAAGTTGAATAATATTTAATATTTATTATGCATATTTGGCATTAAATGGCAATTTTCTAAAGTTGGCGCCCTCTTTATGCTAAGATTTCAAATTGCATGATGAATATTAATTTATTATTATTTACTTTCGGACTCCGAGTCAGTGGCAGTGAAACTGAGAAGGGTCCAATCAGAAGGCATCTATTTCAGTCAGGATTTTAAATCTTGCTGTTCACAAGTTGGTGCGAATTTTCTCTTATTTAAACATGGCGCCCTCATTTGATATTTACCAAGCTTTGAAGAAATTCGTTTTTCTTAAGAGGAGATTTTTATCTTAAGGAAAATTCGTATTTTTCAAAGTAAATTCAATTCTTCAGTTTGCAAAGGCGAATTTCAAGCTTCAATAGAAATTTATAATTTCTCAAGAGGCGAGTTCATATTCTTCAAGAACAAAGGCGCAAAACTTCAAAGAAATTCAAAAAATCTTCAAGCCAAAGGCGATTTTTCACATCAAAGGCCAATTCCTCATCAGTTACCAAAGGCGATTTTATCTAACATATCTTTTTGCAGGTTAAAAGTTCATATTTATCAGCAATTTGAAGAATTCAAGGGCGATTTTCATTGAAGAACATACAAAAAACGTCTTTTTCCTCCTTGGTTCTCAGATTTTGATTCGCATGTTCCTGAAATTGGCAGATTTGACAAGTCTAAACATCTGGATCATTTCTATGTAACTTCCTTGAGTTAAAATTGTGCGTTTGATTTTTCAGGAATTTTTAACTTCAGAACATTCGTTCTCGAGTTTCTAATTTTCTCAACTGAAAAGTCTTTGCATGATCGAGTAGAAGTTAGATTTTCACAAATCTGACGTTCTGGGTTGTCTTAGAATCTTTTTCTGGACAAAACCCATATCTCAGATTTTTCGCCAAAAATAATTCTTCGAAGAGGTTATTTTTAGCCTCAGCAGGCTATTTTTAGCTCTCCAGAAATCTTGTCACAACATAGTCAAGTTCACAGTCAACAGGCGAGTTTTCCAGAATGCAGTACACTCAGCTCGAATACAAGACTAAATCAGTCCTTACTCACGACTTCCTCGGGACAGTTGAGACGGATCTTCACAAAGTGCTGCCAGAAGCAGTCTTAGATCTAGTCAAGATCAGAAGTTTGATTATTCAAAACATTCAGCAGTCCAGGTTATTAGAGGCCGCTTCCATTCCTATCTCCGTTCATTGTGTTGAGTTCGTGATGTCTTGTATTAAGCATTACAACTCTACTACTCGTCAGATAGTGTCAGTTGACGGACGAGTTATTTGCAGTCTCAAGCCTGAGG
>VDFB02334513.1:0-16763 GCA_007258455.2 Sequoia sempervirens | reverse complement strand
GCATTTACTCCAATACCCATATTTATATACCAGTTGGAAATACTCTTGGCTTTAGAGTGTTACTAGTTGAGTCGTTCCCTTGGGTGAGTACTTTTTCCCCAAGATAGTCCCTCTAGGATAAACAAAAGCAAGTAAAGAAAAAATTTGTAACTCGATCAATCTTTGATAGCAACAAAGAGAGAGAATATACGTGATAATTCCCCCACTCACACTTGCACAAGATCTTGTTCAATTTTAAACCCAAATCAAAGTGTGGAGGTGATTGCTTTATCTCACCCTAAAGTCATGAAAAAGGCCTTTTGATTCTCAAGATCGCTATAAAGCGCGAGAGAAGCGCATATGTCATTTTTCAATGCCTTTAGTTTAAGTAAGCCTTCACAAAACAAAATAGCACATGTTCCTTTTATTTCCCACAAAGCAATTATTTCGATTCATTTTAAGCACCAAAGGAAAGATGAAGATTTGATTGTTTAATTTGTTCATCCAAAATTGTAAAACCAGTGAGTTTGACTAAGTTATTTTTAAGCCCCTTTGCAATGAAAATTGAAAGCCTTGGTAATGTTCATTTTAAAGCCCAAAACCAAATGAATTAGCATAAAAGAAAAAATTAAGGCATAGGTCAGACGCTCCAAGCATTAAAAATGCTTTGTTAACTTCAAGTTTCAATGGTCAATTTTTCTCCAAGTTTCTTCAAAATATCTCTCGTAAGCTTCTTGTGCAAATGAAATTTGCAAGGTAAGAAGACAAACAAATGAGAATTAATTTGTTAGGAAATACTTCAAGAAATAAATATTGAAAGACAATTAATTTCAACATATGTGGTCAACAAAATTTAATGATGATATCTAATTGATAATCTTTCATTCCCCTTTCTAGCAAGATAAAATTGTAAGATCCAATCAATGCAAAGACATCTTTAAATATATTTGCAAACCTTGTTAAAAGTAAGGAACATTTAATGAGGCTCGACAATAATCAAAACAATGTCAACATTCTTGACTCTGCCTCCATCTTATGGACTGCAATGCACATTCTAACCAAAAATAGTACGCAACCTAATTAAATTCAATGCATACATAAGAATCGAGATGAGTTTTTTATAGCATAGTAGTGATGACTTCAAAAAAATAGTAGATGGAGAAGATAACAAATGGTATGTCTAGTTTTAGTTGGCCTAAGCTTAAAGTTATTTGAGTAGAACAAAGATTTTGAACTCCTTTTTATGCACAAATTTGTGCTTGATCTGCACTTTGGAGAAACTACCTCACCCAAATGACAAACTATTAATGATATACTTTTGTTACAATTTGTCCCACCAAGATTAATAAAATTATGAAAAATCAATTGATCTAACTTTTACAAACAATATCAAAGAGCTGAAAATAAGCACAGCAAATCAATTTTATGCTTTTTGTTTTCTGTCACTTTTGTCACCCTGCATTGTCAGTGATGTGCATTAGCAAAAATATAATTTAAAAATGGGATCTTTAAATGAGATTATTGGCTTTGCGTGATGGATTCAGTTGACAAACCAAAACATTAATGATTGCAACACATTTTCAACGAATCATTAAAAACTCGAATCAAAGAGATATGGAGAACATCAGTTCGCTACAAGGAGATCAACAAAGTTCGCAGCCCAAGAAAAGTTCGCTGTGAAATAAATCAACATAAGTTTTCCACCAAAGAAAGTCAATATAATTAATTAGCAAAAGGAGATCGATCTTTTGACAAGGCACGCTATCTAGGAAAAAAATGGATAATGGACAAGATAGGCTATCTATTTGATAGGATGCCTTAATGCATTCAAAGTACAGAACCATAGACAAGGCACTAGTCAGCTTTAAATAGAGACATAATAAGAAAGACAATGTAGCCTTCAATGCCTTTATTCAATCTATCGATGCCATGATATCTTCCACTTGCTTTACACAGTAAGTGTACGCGTACCGATGCCAGCAGAATGCCAGTGACTTGTTTTGAAAATCTGCATTTAGAACAAAGATTTCTACAGTAGATGTCAAAGATTTTCCATATTACAAACATTTCAATACTATAGGCCCAATTACTTCTTTAGATGAGTTTTCTCAGAGAATCTAAGAAGCAGATTTTAGCATAATATTTATTTCCCACTATGTTATTCATGGTATGCAACAGAAGGAATAAGAATATTGGACAATCCATAATTATCAATTTGCTAATATTGGACTACTTTGATTTTAACATTTGCTAATATTGTAGCATTGCTCTGAATACTACAACTATTTGTGTGCTCCAAGTAAAGATGTTATTGCAGGATGAATGCATAATAGTAATAAGATAAATACTGGAGTCTATAACATACCCGACCCTTTATAGCACTCCTTTAGAGACTTTGGCAAGATAGCAAAATCATGGGGCAACAATTGTTTCTGCGTTTAAATGGCAAACTAGTGATCTGCTATGACGTTCCTATTGTGCAATGTGTAGCACTACCATCGAGGCCTACGCTTTAAGTTATTTTCAGTTGATGAATGTCTCAATCAACCATTATGGCGCTTTTAAGAAAAGTCACAATAGTTGATGTGATTAAGCAAGTTTAGAGGACACAATACGATATTTGAAGACAAAGGAATACAACAATGGATGCATAGATAAATCACATGAACTGTTGATAGTATGGGCCAAAACGTTATTGAAACTTTCAAGCAAGATTAAGTTCCAATGCAACCTTGAAAGCACTCTTTTTCTTTCAAACCCACGCCACAGTTATGATTAGTACACATAGATGGAGCTTCCAATAGGGTGGTTATTCTTTGACATATCTTGAAGAATGTTTATAAAGTAAAATGGAACAAGAAAAGGGAGCGTTGATGGTATATAGTAGAGAAAGGGCTTTGAAGAGTGCCATGGATGAATATACAAAAATAGGCTATGAGTAGGAGCTTTCTAAGATAGGGCACGCAAAATGTTTGGTAAAAGAAAATCCACAAACAAATGTAACCTCATACAAAACAAGGTGAATGTGTAAAAAGTCAAAGAAAGTGAATGACTGATGGATGGTGAGATGCCAATGCTCAAATAATGGGCACACTCTGCAGTGAGGAAGGAGGTTCACAAAAAAAATCCATCATTGAGCTCGCCAAAGAGGTCGACCCTTGCAGAATAATGACCTTATAAACTTTCCTGCAAACCATTAAGTTCTCCTGAAATCAAAAGCGTTTTAAATTTTTTTCAATAAAGAGCTTAAACTGATAAATAATTTACCATCATTAACAGTGTGAGTTATGGACAGGAATAGATGAGAAAACTCTCTAAATACTTTACCAGTTCATGGCAGAGGAGCATCTTGCTCGATAGGCAAGCATCACGCAAACTACTTGACAAAATTTTTAAAAGAAATATCTTGTAGCAAATGCACAACATGAACTACTTGACAAATTTTTTAAAAGAAATATCTTATAGCAGATGCGCAACATGAACTCATTAAAAAATACTTTATCTTTCGGGAAAATGGTATTAGCAGGTGAAAGAAATAGCTACACTCAAAGATAGATGGACACAAAAAAGACAAATCATAGCTCTCAGAATGGCATCAATGCAACCAAAAAGCCGTAAAAAAAAAAAACTGCAAGACGGTTATTAGTAATAAAAGCCCTCCTTCTAGCGCCATTATGTGGATGGTGAAAATCTGCAAATGAGATAAAACTAACACACACACATTAACATGATTAGCACTTTAAAACATAGCAAATTATCAAGCATCCATATTAGATATTGAATCATGCTAAATAAACAAAGTGATAAAATACCAAAAAGACTAAGTATGCTCAAACCTATCCCATATTGGATTGGTGCTATTGTGGAAAATAGCCCTTTACCAACCCCTGATTAAGCTCCATGATGAAAATGCTATGAAGAATGATATGGAATGCTAAGATGATATGGATTCAAATGACAATGGTGCATTTGTGCTTGAGATTCTGGAGGATTTGTTGAAGGATGAAGCCTCTATTTAAAGATTCTCTAGTTGAAAGAATGCTTATGAGAGAGCAATGTGGGATCAAAAACAATCCAATGAAAAGAGGCCACTTGTCAACCTGCCATAGGTTGAGGGATGTGCAATTTTTGGCCAATGTGCCCAAGAGGGGGAAATTTCAAATTTGAATTTGAGAGTTAAATGTTGAGAAGGGGACAGGTAAGAGCTTATTAATTGCTTTGTTGGATGTACATGCCAAATTGGGGGGAGATTCAAACTTGGAGAATATTCTCCCTTTATGCCAAGTTGAAAGTAAATAAATATTTCGATAAATCAATTAAATGCAATTTCATGTGCAAGTGGAAAAATCTAGAGAATACAAGTGATTAGGATTAGCATTTAATCGTGGATTAGATTAATTAAGATGATGTTAGATGTTTTTGACCCATTTGACTTAGATTTAGGGATTTAAATGAAATCAAAGGGAGATGAAAGGTGATAAAGATTTAGTTAAATAAATATTTGATTTATTTAGCTAAGGGGGATAGTGATAGGATCAAATTAAATAAAGTTAATTTATTTAATTTTAGATGGACGATCCTTAGAGATTAATCAATTAAACTTGGTTTATTTAATTGATGAGCGAATATGATTAGTTAAATATGCATGATGTCAATTTGACATGTCTACAAAAGGTAAAGAAAAGAAAACTAATTTTACAAGCATTAAGAAGTCATTTGATGAAAAGGGGGGTTTGCATTGCTCACACTTGTGAACACTGAAAAAGTAACCCTTCTAATTTTTTTATCTCATTTGGGCCCTCATTGTAATTTTTTCTTAATTTTTCCTTGATTTAATGTTGTAATGTGGATAACACATTCACATTAGGTCTTGGACCCTTGTAAACAAAATAAAATACATGTCTTGTAAAGGTGATGTAAATCACTTTCACACTTTTCTAGACTTTTATTAAGCATTTAAGTCTAATGGATCTATCTTTCCCTTAATTCAATGTTGTAAAACATATTTAATTGTATTTTCTCATTAATCTAAAAGGATTTTAAATTAGATCTGGCCTTAATCTAGTGTTGTAGTGTGTTTTACACATTCACAATGGATCTTGTGCCTTTATAAGCTATGTGGACCTCATTTTAATGTTGTAAAGTTTATTTAACCACACTTTCACATTGAATTTTTTTTCCCTATCCCTAATCACCCCTTATATCATTATTAATAGGCCCCTATGACCTCATATTATGTATCCTGAGGTTTAGTTTGATCAAAAACCTGATTAGATCAACACATGAACTTAATTTATGCATTTTTTGACATTCCAGTTGGAAAAATAGCCCTTGTGGAACCCATTCCCCAGTTTGGGCCATTTTTGAGGTTTGAACAGGAAAAAATCAGTTTTAAGTTTAATTTTCTCCAATTTCAGCTTTAGGGATCAAACTAATGACCATTTGAGTGGATTTCCTATATAAAAAATCCCTCAAATCATTTTTTCATAAGGAATTCATGTTCTCAAGTCAAGAAAGCTAGGGTTAAGCATTTCAAGTCTTCATAAGGTCATCAAGATAACATTTAAGCTCAGTTCTAAGGCATTCAAGGGAAAATTCTTCATCAATTGTTGCATCATCTCAAGATCTAGCATCATGGAAAGGTTCTAATCCAATTATTTCATGTTCATGTTTCATCTTATTTTATCATTTGGTTTAATTACCTAAATAGGATTTGACCAAGGCAAACCCCCATTCCCTAACAATCAACATTTTCTCTCTTTTTTTGTGTGATTGTAGATCTAGGTGAATTGAAGGCTTGGATATGATTAAAGAATAGGTTACAAACTTGTTGGAGTCATCTCCTTATTGGCAAGGTCAAAATCTTCACAAAAAGTCACTTATAATCCTGAAAATTAGGGTTTCAAATCTGGACACCTGGAGGAATAGAAAGAGTAGACTGAAAGCTTCATATTCCACTTTTGAGTTTTCAAAAAATTCATAGTGGATTAATTCACCATTAGTGTCAAATGGGTCCCACTATACCTATTTTTCTAAAAAAATTATGGATTTCGATACCCATTTGTCTAAAACAGGCTCTAGTGTCGTTTTCCAAAACTAGGGTTGATTCACCCTAAATGGTGAATGAGTCCTACCAGGCTTATAAATTAGCATCTTTAGTATTTTAAAGTTCCATTCCATCCTTAACAATTTTTTAGGTGCACACTTTTAGTTTTACAATTTTATGTTGTGTTTCATGATCATTTCTAGGTCATTTAGCATATGTTTGCATATCACATTGTGTTTTCAAAAATTTCATGTTTTACAAGTTTGCACTTGGTGGTGAACCCTTCATTCAACCTTTTCTAATCCAAAAACCTATCCTAGGATACCTCATTGTGATATCTTTTCTATCCTTCTTCGGGTTTTGATCTCCAAGGTATCCTTGATTGTCAACATTGTGAAATTGAATACCTTTCTTTAACAAGGAAGTTGTGCATCCATTTCCATTGTCCACATTTTGGTGAACCTGACTTAAAAATATCTTCTTTTCTGAATTAGAGCCCATAATCATCCTAGATTTAGCTGGTATTAACATTGCATTACATTTTGCATTGGTTAATAATTGGCATTCTAGGGTTTCAAATTTTGCATTAGTGAAAGAGGATATAGTATTTTATTTTTGCATCTCAAATGATTGCAAATCATATGATATCTACATTTTCATTTATTCTTCAGGTCATCCAACATAAGAAGCATTAAAACTAATCAAAATTTTCTAATTTTTTTGAAAAAACCCTTACTAGGACTCATTTGCCATTCTGGGCGAATCAGTCCCAATCCATATTTTTAAATACCTATTACAGCATCAAAAACATCATTTCTCTACTTCCTAAGTCTCATATCACCATAATCTATAATTCTAGAAAGTTTCAGGAACATTTGTTTTATGCATCTAGGTCAAAAACATCAATGTAGGGTAATCATTATTTAAATCATTTCACTTGCAAGCATCTTTATATCTGAAAATGCTCACATTTCTGAAATTTTGCATAACATGGATAAAAGTATTAATTGCTTTTGCATTCACAATTTTTCTATTCATAAAATTTTGCATAATTTTGGTAAAAGTGTTTTTTATTCTTGGCTACACATTGTTTGCATTCTTAAAGTTTTGCATACATTCGATAAAAGTGTTTTGCATCCTTGGATATACATTTTTTATATTGTTGAAACATTGCATGAAATGGTTACAAGTGCTTTTCACTTTTGTTCAAACAATGTCTGTGTCTTACATATCTAGAAATGCTAAGAAAAATTTTCTATCCCCTCCCTATTAGAGTGTTTTAGTGAAAGAGAATACAACCTTGGACATTCCTAATGATCATATTTCTTTCTTTCCTAATATTTCTCCTATTAGTGATGAAGATATTCTGGTAGAAGAATCAATCAATGAGAGTTTTCAGAATCCTAGTTGTTTCTCTCCTGTTATCTCTCTTAGCAGACAAGAAATTAATGAATAAGACAACATAACCATAGGCAATCATGACAATAACATTTGTTCTTCTCCTAGTATCTCTCCTAGTTGTGAAGATGATACTTTGATATTCAACAACACAATCAATGGATGTCATGATAATCTTAGTTGTCCCCCTTCATCTAGAGAAACCCTTATTAAGCAAGGAAATTCAACCATTGATCATTCCCCTACTTGCAATGAAGTCATTTTAGAAGAACCAACCTTTGACTATCAAGAACATTTGGTTTGTAGTCCTCCTAAAAACCCTCCTCCTAGGGAGGATATCATGATGCAAGACAAGGATAACATTGACACTTATGATATAGCATCCTTAGATGAAGATGAAGAGGCAACATTAGACTCTCACTCACTAAGGGGTGTTAATATTGTTCAACCTCAACCCATCCTTTTCCCACCCTAACACAAACCTCAAACTCAAAACAAAATAGAATTCATCCTCTACCCATCTAAGAATATTGTGTCAGTAGTCTAGTGATAATACCATTGTTCATACATATAACACCAGAAACAATCTGCAACCGAAACAACCAACCCTGACACCATTACCTTTGCATACTCCCATCTTTCCTAGCACTCCTCATTTTCCTTCACAACTGAGTGCAAAGGAATATTATCTTGTTGAACAACTTAAGAACACTCCCGCTAAGATATCATTATGGGACCTTATTCAATCCTCCCCTCATTATCACAACATGATTCAAAGTTCTTTAAAACAAGTTCCTATCCCTTCTAATGCACAACCAAAAGACATAGTAGCCCTCATTCAAGGAATAAATGTTGAGATTATTTTCCACCAAAGTAAGTTCCCTCCTTTGGAAGTATGAAGCTTTCATAATAATAGCACAATATAATAGAATAGGGATAAAGTGAACCCTTGTTGACAATGGCTCTGCTCTTAATGTGTGTAGTGTAAACCTTTTGGACATGCTTAGAGTGGATAAATCAAACATTCAACCTGATTCTTTATTTGTCAAGGGATTTGACAATGTAGGAAAACAACTGCTTGGTGTGATTACTTTGCTTATTATAGTTGGAAAGGCCACATTGGAAACAATGATCCATGTTATGCCTAATGATCTTTCATATAACCTCCCTTTAGGCAGATTGTGGATTCATGTAATGAACGAGGTGATTTCTACTCTTCATTGTGTAATGAAGTATGTCTACAACAATAAAGTGTGCACGCTCAAAGCTGAACCTAACCCAGAAAGTTGTTTAAACATTAAGAAAAATTAGGAAAATCCCTTGAAAACATTAACACCAACTACACAAGTGGAACCCATCCAAAAAAATTTCACAGAACAATATATTGAACAAGTAACGAAGCTATTAGAAGATGATTGGATTTACTTAGATTTTGAACATATATTTATGGGAAAATACAAGATTATAAACAAAGACTCTGAAAAGGGAAAATAAATTATGGTAATTTCAACAAGAAATTCGGATGACCCTCCCAAAGCATCCACCTAAACAAGAAGAAGCAATTTATACAACAAACTTTGATGAAACTAACTATCAACAACCACCAAATCCAAAAGAAATGAAAAAGCTTTATGGAAAAGGTTATGAACTTATGAAACAACTTAGCTATAGTAGAAAATGATGTGGTGCTAGAGATTAAGGTATCTGCAACCCTATAGATCCTACCACACAAGAAATATGTCATAGTCTTGGTTATTATCCTTTGATAGAAATAAACAAACCTTCACTCAATATCAACACTCTTACAAAAGATTCCTCTAAGCTGCCCTTAACAGTAGTGCACCCTGAACTGATCGACACTAGTAGTCTTAGTTGTTATCCTTTGCAAATAAATACATCTTTCTTTAATATCAACTTCATCTTCCAAAACACTAATGATTTGAATTCATTTGATTTTACACCTTCCTATAAAGGAGACAACCAAATCTCGCAATATAAAGAATCTTGCATATGTATGACAACTAATACTAAGCAAGAACTATCTTTCCTGCAAACTACAGGAACACCTCCTACCGTTGATCAAGAGGATATATTTTTGATACTCCTCCAAGATCACTTGATATCTCTCCCTCCAAGAAATTGAAAGAAATTTTATTACAATAATTCATTTTGCACATATCATAGAGTTCATGGTCATGCTACTAATGAATGTAAGGATTTGAGTAGTAAAATACAACATCTTAAGGAGTTTGGTACTCTTCCTTATGTGGAGGACACCTCATTCCTCTAATTGATACCTATTTTCACTCTAGCATGTTTCTCATCAATCATTTTGGCTCATCCTTATCCTACACTAAGTGGGGGCAAGGGGTTAGTTAGCCTTGTCCTCATATATCACTTGTCATTGCTTCTTTCAACTAGTTGACCACCTTTCATGAACATATAAAATCAAGCTTGTGATGTGGATGGGATGCCTTAAAGTTGGCTTGCATGTGACATACTATCTATTTCATTATGTAGCTTATCAAAAACATATGACCTGGCATAGGGCTTTACGAATATGCTCTCGTTTCTTCTTCCACTTTAAAACAATTGCTCACAAAAATGGTGTTCCCAACTGCTTTAAAGTGGGGGCATACATTGACACTCATCATGTTTCATTGTGTTATTTATTTCTTCTTGTGATGCATCCTTTTCTTGGTGGTGTCATTGGGATTGATTTCCTCCAAGAGCATGATATTTCTTGGACTTTTCCTCTCTTGGAAACATTAAGTATAATGTTCCCTAAAATGAGACCTTGTGCTTGTCCTCTCTTGGAGATGTTAAGAATAATATTCCCTAAGAAGATACCTTGCATGAACTAATCAAAATCCCTTTGAACATATTCTACACTATCTTGCATTTACAACTATAGACATGTCAAATTGACATAATGCATTCAACTAGGTCATATTCATCTATATGGAAAATAAATCAAGTTTATTTATCAATCTCCTATAGTCATCAATTTAAATCAAATAAATCAACTTGATCCTATCATCATCCCTTTAATTAAATAAATCAGGACTTTATTTAATTGAAATCCAATTCATATTTCTCTCTTTGATTTGATTTAAATTCCTAAATCAAGTCAAATTGGTCAAATCATCCTAATCACATTAATTTAATCTAACCATGATTAAATGCTAATCTCACCCACTTGCATCCTCTAGATATCTCCACTTGCACAAATAAATCAATTTATTGATTTATTAAAACTCTCATTTTCACTCAACATGGCCCTCAAATTTGAAAATCATGACGAGTTGATTTGTCCCTCCAACATAGCATTTATTGCTCTTTTTCTTGTCCCCCTCTCTAAATTTATTTCCAAATTTGAATTTGAAATCTCCCTCTCATGGGCACATTTCCCAAATCTTGCACTTGCATCAACCACTCACCACTTGACAAGTGTCTTCCTCTCATTTGTCCAATCTTAGTCCCACATTGGTCCCTCTTCAACACTCAACATTTGAAAATCTTTAAATAGAAGCTTCAACTTTGAGCAAATCCTCCACAAAAGCTAATGCAAAGTCACTCTTAAACTGAGAACTGATTGTGTTCATCCACTCCACAAACTTAGCATTTTCATCTCCAATCTCATACAAGGTTACTCTCTTCAATGGAGAGCTAATCTTATCCATCTTATCATCATCATCTAAGCTTATCTATCAAGGATTGGGAAAGGGATATTTTCAACAATAGCACCAATCCAATATGGAATAAAGTTTTGATTATGTTTTTATATGCTTACATTTGATTATCTTTGTTTATTTAATTTGCATATTTCATCATAGTCAATTATTTCATAGGGATTTCAAATCTAATTTTTTTCAAAGGACTAACATGATGATATTATGTTGAGATTGTTAAGCATTTGTAGATTTGATGTCCACAAAATGGTGCTAGAAGGAGGGCATGGATTTTCTTTACATTTGTTATGCATTGATTTACTTATAATGATGTATTAGCATGACATTTGTGAAGGATTTTAAAGCCTCTACAATAAATCTATTTTATGCATCTTCAGATTTCATTTCTTTGAAGAATTCTTTCAAAAAAAAACTAACGTGCTTTGTCTATGCTTGTACATTTTGAATTTATTTCTAACTGACCCATTTTGAGTGATAGCTCCTGCAACTATTCGATGATAAGAGAACTAAATGCATACACAAAGTATCTAAATTTCATCATAAAATATCTATTCGCATTGTGAAATATCTCCTTACATTGCCAAACTTGGCTGCATCTACGTAAGGACATATTGTAATTGTTTGGATATTTGAGTTGAAATGGTCAAGTTTTGATTTCTATGAGCAATGCAAACCCCCAAATATTAAAACACAAATTCTTGACAAACATGTGGAAACTAATCTTGAATAAGCACAACATGCAATGTAAGTGGTTTTATGTAGGTGTTCACAAAATGTAGGGGCATGGAAATGGACATTTGAATGCCTCTCTTTTCGTAGAATCAGACCTGCGAGTGAATTAGACTTTAAGGGAAATTGTCATCTGCATAAGCCATTGAAATTAGACTGTAGCTTGCATACGGCTCCCCTGGCACTACAACCCGCTGCTCACGGAGTTCGTAACACTCATAGTGTTGTTGTCATTTAGGGTTATTGTCAATCACCACAGAGAAGGCATGGCTATCCTTCACCATTAAAATGTTGTGTAAAAACTTGTCCATATTCATACTGCTAAGGGGCTTCCCCATATCCTGAAGTTGATTTTACATATCTTTTTCTTTTATGCATATCCTATACTTACATCTGGTGCAGGAAGAGAGGATATGGAGCGTGAATGGAAAGGGATGCTAGAAAAAGTTGGAGACTTCGACTGTACGCTTTCCAAATGCATTTGCTTGAAAGTTTTAAAAGCCTTTTTTTTAACAAATCTCCTACAATCAACGCTTAATTTTCAAACCAAGTCTTCTTTCCGCATATCCTACAATCAACGCTTTCCATAAGATTATCTCATAAGTGTCGCTATTTTGCTTTATCCATTACCTTCCATCCACTTATCGATAAAGTCACATCACTCATTCAATTCAAAGAATTCAAAATTTTTTCGCGCCTTTATCTCACATATCAGCTACATGGATTTTTAAGGCATAGAAATGAGATAGGAGATGTGATTTGAAGTTGTGGGATTATGTTGCAAGTTGCCTAACATTGGGCACAGACAATGAGGACACTTTTTACATTATCTCAAAAGCTCTAGAAATTTCTTTATCCACTGAAGGAGCTGGAGACCACTATAGCAACAGGTAATGCTTTTTCAAAGATTTCATTAATAATTTCTACCTACTACTGGCTTTAATCAATACTATGCGATTCTGTTCTGACATGTAATCTACTAAAAATTGGCATTTCATTGGATGGATGCATTTTATTATAGGGAAATAATCAAACTTAATATGACTATTGCAGAAGTAATATCTGGAGATTTAAATTCTAACAAGATAGCCTTTGACAAGGCTCTTTTTATTACAAAATCTTTTCTTACTCGTCAAATAATTATCACAGAGCTTTTTGGCATAGGAGGACGCGCTTGTGTGTTGCAATCATTGTGAATATGGCTTTTACATCTGCCAAATCTATTTGTTGGAAATGTCCTTACACTATGTCCTCTTTAAGCATGGGTCTACTGGCCTTATACTTGACAATTACATCTGCTTGAAAGTTTTACACTATTTCAATGAGTATTTTGTGGCGTAGGCAGGGAGGATACTGACAAAGGAATTAAAGTTGTACACATCCTACAGCCAATGCATTATGGAAAATAATGATAGAAATATATTTTACACCTATCAGTTACATTATCTTGATAGTTTTTAATGCCTCTTCAATAAATCCATTTTGTGCATATCCAGTCCTACAACCAATGCATTCCATGTGACCATATTTCTATCAGGAAGAGACACGAGCCTTGTCTATGCTTTCACATTTCTATCAAATAGTTCACGCGCCTTGTCATTACTGATTTAGCTATCTTATCTTATTAATTCTATTGTTTAACATTCATTGCTTTATTAGACTTATTGGTGCTTGCTATGTTTGAGTAGGTAAATGGAGTCTTGATGGGCACTTTGAGGGGTGCAAGCTTCAATGGTGGCACCAATATATTCCTAGTTTGGATTAACACACAACCTCTATTTTTTTGTTGAGAGCCAATCTTACACTTTGCAGGAGATGTTTTATGATCTAAAGATGCCAGATACATCCATAGTCATATTTATTATGACAGTAGGGAATTATGGTTGTTTATGAGATTATGGTGACTCAGATCACTTGCTGAGAATGGTACTGATTTGAAAGCTAACATTTATTGACCAGGGTGATATGAAATAGCTGTAAGAAGCATGAGTTCCTATGATTTGAAAGCTAACAATATACTGATATGTAGATTTGGAGCTATCATCTTTAAAGGCTATCAATAGAAATTTAAAATCATTATTATCATCTGTAGTATTTAGTTATATGTGGGCCCTTTTTTTTTAGAATCTTTGATTGCTTTATTAGCTGTCTATTATACATCTACTACAAGCTGAGGGAAAGTTTTATTTGGATTATGGTTGTTTGAACTTCCCAATGACATTAAGAGGAGTGAGCATTTAAAACTTTTTGCAGATTGAGGCTTTTTGTTTTTTTGGAAAGGGGTAATATGAAATTCATTATCATATCTTGATTTCTATATTACAACTAAAGGATTTACATGTCTTTAGCTTTTGTTCAAGATACAATCATCATATCACACAAGAAACCAATGCACTTGACGTATGATTTCTTTTTAAGTCTAATTTGTTTTTGATTTCACAAGTTGACATTTGGAATCAAACATTGAAATCAAGCAAAAACAAAGGCGAAATCAGAATTAAAGATTCAAGCATCAAAATTGAAACCTAAAAAGCATTCTTAAATGCTTTGAGCTTCCGTCACACACCTTAATTTTCTATTTTAATCCAACTAGATCATTGTTTTCTTTCAAATTTGGGCTAAAATTGAACCTTACAAACTTACTAGCTTTTTGATTTTGGACTAAAATTGAACAAGGAAAATTTCAGACTTCATCTTGGTGCTTTAAAATGAACTCATCATTTCTTTGAGGCTTAAAATGAACAAATGCTTTCATGTTTTTGTAATCTTTTTGCAAAATAATCTCTTAAAAAGGCGTATGCGCTTCTCTCGTGCTTCCATGATCTTGAGAACAAAAGTCTTTTCTCGTGACATTAAGTTGCATAAAAGATTGCCTCCACACTTCGATTTGGGCTTAAAATTGAACAAAATCTTGTGCAAGTGTGAGTTAGGTATATCGCGTGTGTTCTCCCTTTGTTTCTAAATGAAGGTCGATCGAACCACAGATGTGCTTGCTGCTATTTTTACCTTTAGAGGGGCCTGCCTAAGAGACACATCCGAAAGGAGAACTCGTGGCGACTCCAACCGGTTTTTCATTCAGGCTGTATACAAATGGATAAGACTAAACTGCAAGTTTCATGGTATGTAGGCCTTAGCCGTATAGTGTCTTTCAGAATGGGGTACTACCATAAAAGTATAAGAGCCCCTAGTAGGATTGATCAAAGCCTTTAGTGGCTTGTTGGACGCTCGCAAGGTGCCATGTCCCTGATGTTGTGTCATTAAGAACCTTGTTTGTAGTTTCCATCTAGTCCATCCAACGAGTTTATCAAAGTGGTGCATTGGAACTTAGATTCCAAGAAGTTACTTGCCATGTCCGATCTTGGTTGAAATATAGAGGTTAAGACTTCATTCTTAACATACCTTTATATTTTGTCCTTGGTTGCATGTAAATTCATCTCTTCTACTATGAATGGCATGAGGCAAGCCCACCAAGAAAAACGTACCAATTGAGCTAGGATGTTACATTGCTTGTTTGAAAACACAGTTCATTTATTGAAAACATTGAAAAACCAACATTCAACATCATCATCAAAATTTCAAACCCCTTAGTTAGAGCAAATACCTTTGACAAAACCTAAGAACTATTGCTTACCCTTGGGATTATGTCCTTAGAGGTTCCTAAGTAATTGGGTTTACATCTTAATTTGCTCCTACAAAGGTCAACATTAGGCAACCTTTGTCCTAATTTCTTGGAACTTCCACATAGCACTTTGTGGGACGAAAAGAAGTTGTGACATTGGACATTCAGTTTGAAACATAATCAAGTGGTTGTTTTTGGTAAAATGAAGTCATTATAGCAAAGATAACAAATTGGACCCCATACATGTGCTTGTTTATCTTTTTATTGTCTTTCGAGAAAACATTGATCTTTTGGGTTTGAAATTACTCTTAGAGAAAATTTTGTTCTTCAATACCTTGTCCTAGTAAACAAAGTCTCTCTAAGTCTTTTAGGATCAAATCAAACACTTCATCCATCCAAACAACTTTAGAGCTTTTGAAAACATCATTCTAGACTTAGGCACATCATCAAAAATCAAAATCACCTTGTTTAATTAGGAATATGGGAATGCATCCTTTCTCATATCTCTAATTAAATCAACAATCCTTTGAACAATTACATCCTAAGATCACATCCAACATCTTAGGGTTTACAAGTCCATTATCCAAATCCAAATCAAAACCAATCAAAATCAAACCCTAAGTCTAGCATTGATCCAAAGTCCCTAAACGTTCAACACTCATATCATTTCCACCTTTCATCCTTCATCTCGTCATTAGTCCTAAACACCTTAGAGGTCACTTTGCAACAAGGTCAAACACAAGAGAGGAACATGGAATACAAACTTGATCCATACATCATGAGTAATCCAAATCAAATGAACTTTCAAAGCCTTACAACACCGATTGATTATCAACACTCACATCTATACAATCCATACATGGGATCATTACCTTCTACAAATGTCAATGGAACAACAAGTGTGAGTATGCCCAAATCAAAGATTGGAACATATTTCCTGATGGTAGATCTAAATCCAAACCTACAAGTATGTCAACCGAACAAATCAATGATGAACCTTCAAATGAACAATGTCATCCCACCAAATCCCTAAAAACCAAATGAGAATGTACCTAGCACAAGTTTTTGAAACATGAATCTAGCAAACTTTGGGATTAATATGGTTACAAATCATACGAACATTGTCCAAAATCAAACACAAGTACACACTCCAAACTTTCTTAAACACAAGCCAAATCAACTATATCAAGAGAGTCAAGATCAAAATCAAGAACAAAATTGGCTAGATCAAATTGCTGCACTTTCCAAAATAGTTGAGGCATTGCGCCAAGGGAAATCTCCACCACTATTACCAACATCA
>VDFB02334511.1:0-29236 GCA_007258455.2 Sequoia sempervirens | reverse complement strand
CATTGGTTATCCAAAGGAGATCTTCCTAGGTCCCAACCCCCCTCTAGGGTTATCCTGGTAACCTCTCACGATTTCGGCCCCACATGCACACCAGTGCAGAATCAGTTATCTTTCGAGAAGACAAGATAACGATCTAGCCATTCTAGGCCTTCCCGACTCATCTCAAGTCTCATACAATCCCTTGAGCCAATGAGCGAGGCTAATTATCTTGTTAAATGTGTTAAGCTAATAGATTATTTAATTCTCACTTGATTATACTGACTCCCACACGAGTTGTACTAGGACCACTTTGTGTCTCGGCCCTCGCTGAAAGCCACTCCCCTATTGACAACACATAACTCAAACTACATGCCAAGGGTAGACAGTGCACTAAAACTGGCCACAATAACCATTACACCTCAAAAGGTACACATCTCTACGAATGTCCAATACTGAATCCCAATACGTGCACTACCCAAAAAACCTCAAAGGGTGAACTAAAGTTACCACAACCCTTTCACAATTACAACTCTGGAAGACTTAGATTCACATAATAACAAATATTTTCTCCCTAGTACACAATTACGGAAAACAAGTGCTTTAATAAACACAACACCAAGCAATAAAAAATGCTATGTAATGCCCCGTCATGATAACCTAAGGAATGTTGCAAATGTAAATAAAGGTGTAATATTTTTTTTTTTAAAGTTTAATTATTAAGTTAATTAGTTGCGAACATTCATTAAGTTACTAAACGTTACACTACTTTGAGTTTTCCATAAGTGACTTAAGTATTTTGCATTGCACAAATTAAATTATAATATAAAGATAAACATTGCATAACATTGAAATTTCCATTCATAATTACATAAAGTACATACATGTTTTTCCATACATTGCATTTGATAGAATATACAATTCTCATCCATCTGATGAGGTAGTTCAATAATAATTACAATTACATTTACATTGTTCACCTCACACATTTGAGGGATGTTTAATAATACAAGATTTACATTATACAATGATGAAAGTACACATAAGGTCCAAGAGCGAGCTCTCCATCCATGAAGCTCTCGATGCCATGATAACAAACTGGGGACCCAACGGAGTAAGGTGCACGTTCCACCCAACCATGTGGTACCCGTAGGTCCACCCCCCGTGCTAAGAGATAGTAATAAGGTTACCTAGACCAATCTACTAATCCTAGACACTAGTACACAACAATCTATTGGTTACATTGCTTCCAAATTTAGACAATTGAATGTAATACAAACACAAAGTTAACTGTTATTCTAGGTGGAGTGTCATCACAACGTTGCAAAGGTTACCCTAGTGTTTCTTCCTAGGTTCCGGCCCCCAATCCTTGGGTTACCCTGGTAACCTCTTACGAAACCCGACCCCTATTGCATACTGTTGTGGAATCGAATGTCTTTTGAAGAAACAAGACACCGATTTGCCATTCCAGGCCTTCTCATCTTATACTCATGACTAAAGAAGCTCAAGAGTCATAAGAGAGGCATAAGCATCTTGTTAAGTGTTTTAGATCTAACTACTGTGTTCTTTAGTTTTCACTGAGTTACTAACTATTTGTAAGTTACCCTGACACCACTTTGTGTGTCGGCCCTTACAAATAGCCACTCCCCTAAACATAACATGGGAATCTATGTTTTCCTTCTAAGGTTTACAAAGTGTACATATAACCAAAAACGCTATAAAAGACCAAACATGAACATCAAATCATTAATCATAAAACAGGTGTCAATCCACCATATAAATCCATGTACACATACTTAGTTTACACAAGAACTCAACTTAACATTCACAATCCCCATTTAACAGTTGGTTTGGAAGACTTGGTCATTAGAGACTTTCCCATTTTTCCCAATCACAAAAATTTAAACAATTTAAAACAATACAAGTCTATCATTTGGATATACTAAATCCATATGTATCATTTAAAAATAACAAGAAATAAATTAACTAGCTCATAATTTTATTTCTCATAATTTGAAGAAAACTACATCATTTTATTCCTGATTAACTTTATCAATTTCACAAATAAATAAATACACACAATATTCTCTTTCAATTTAACTATATATATAGGAAATATTTAATTTTGAAATTAACATGCAAATTTTAAAATAACAAATTATTTTCTAAATTTATAACTCATAAAATTTCTTTTAGTAAATATATATATGCAAAACATATAAACATATATGCTTATATATATTAATATAAAAACTTTATTAAATTTTATACCAATTAATATATATACCTATTCACACACACACACACACACACACACACACACACACACACACACACACACACACACACACATATATATAAGTATAAATAATACATATATAATTAAATTATTATTCAGGAATTCGAAATTCAATACACAGTTTTAAAAGTTTTAATTTTTAAACGAACTAAGAAATGAACTCTTAAACAAGAGGTCGCAGTTGGGTAAGCCGCGACCTCCCTTTGGGGAGGACGCGGCCCCCTGCCAGGGCTGCGCCCAGCAGCCCCTGGCCGCTATGCGCAGCCATGGCGGCTGTGCCCTCACCAAGGAAATATGGGGAGGGTTTCGGCCCTCCCCAAATCTGCAATTTTTTTTTAATATATTTTCTTTTATTAAATAAAATCTGAGACAACATTTCAATACTTTCGGGCCTGTGGATTTATTCCGTACGGTGATTTTTATAAAAGGAATTTTATATATAATTTCACATAAATTCACAACAATATATATATATATATATATATATATATATATATATATAACATAATATGTATATATATATATATATATATATATAAATATATATCTTAAGATCTTTCAAATACAGAAAACATATTCTGACAAAATTTTTCTATAGAAATTCGAGAAAAATTTATCATTATATAGAGCTAATTTTTTTAAAATTTTTGACAATAAACATTCACTAAAAGTTAATTTCCCCAATTTCTTTTCTAAAATTTTCACAGGGGTTTTCTAAAAGAATCTAGTTTGAATTCTTTCTTTTACTTGCCTAAATTCTTGAAATTTTTTACAGACAACTAAGATATCTACAGAAAGTTTTTCCACAAACAATTACCAAGAAGTTGAGATTCCAACAAATAGATTTTCTTTTAAAATAAACAAGAAACCAATATCACAAGAAAAATACCTGTAAATAGAAGGCTGTCTGTAGAAGAAACCCTTTTGCCAGTAACGCACAATATTCCCAAAAGCTTCTCCAACCAACACAAGAGATCCTCCCTCCAAGGGATCTTCCACAAATATACAACCCCAGAGGAAATAACAAATCCTCTTAGAAAATAAATTTTAACACAACAAAATTTTTTTTTGCAAAGCTTTGATAATTTCCCCATGAGAAAATTGAACAACCTCTCTGTTTTTCCCGAGATCCAAAATATCCTCCGTAACCAATTTTTTTCTTAACAAGAATCATTTAACACACTGGCACACATGTCGAGAAGTGGTTATCAAAATATCTTCTCCACTTCATGGCAATTTTGCCCTTTTTCAAATTTGCATGCAATTTTAATTTATTTAATTTTAAATTTTTAAAACTCAAATTTTAATTAACATGCATTTATTTTTATTTAAATTTTCTAATTTTCAATTGCAATATAATTTACACACTTAATAATTTAATTTAATTAATTAATTAATTTAATTAAATCAGTTTAATCTTTTAAGATCAACCATTTAACCAAATAAGCTAATTAATGAATTAAATTATCAAGCAAGTAATTTCTACCACATTTAAACATTAATTTAAATACCAATAATTAAAGCACAATAAACTAACATTAAAATTAACCAATATTTAATTTTCAACAATTTATTCAAACAGAAAATGACGATACAAACCTATGACTCTGAACTAAAACAGACAAAGTACTAAGACCAGGGTTAAAGACTAGACTAGGGTAAACCAAACTACTATCTCCCGATCAACATTTCCGTTGAGTCTTGACACGCTCAGACCTGAGTACCCAGGTGGAGTTGGTGTCATGTACCTGCAATTTCCTGCAACCAAGCAATAACATGCATACAAATATATATATATATAAGGCATTAAACAGACACACCGTGCGGAGAAAATCATAGATAACGCAGGGCACTCGCAAGCAAGTGATGCGATTCCGTTCTCCACACCAATACACTTCACAACAAACTGACGAAATAAATAGTTGTTAGTCCATCATAACATGTACATAGCAATGATCAACTGAAAGTAAACATCTACACTAACTCAAAGCATATCAAAAAATAATAATCACCATACAAAGTATCATCATGTCACAAAATAATCCACTTTCGCTCAAAACCAGCGATCAAAATATCCAAACAAGGTATCATAGTCTAATAGTGTGAAAACATAACAACAGAAAGCATAAGCATAAACGGAGGGGTACTACATGCTATCATTCAGATTTCCTAAATCCAATACAATCAATTTTGCCTATTAAAATACACCATTTAAATATAATTCCATTTAGTAAATCCATAACGATTAAAACAAAAGTTCAGTTTCCAAATCCACAAATATAGATAAAACAAATCCCAATCTTACTAATAAAATCACTTCATTATAAAATAACAATTGGTGCTTGCATGCACTTACCCCTTTAATATTTCTTTAAAAAGAAACATTTACTAACTTTAAAAAACAAAAAAATTTAAATAAATATATATATATATATAATTATATATATAAAATATATACAATTATACATATACATAATAAATATATTATTTAATATACATAAAATTATATACATATATTATATATAATATATATACATATTATATATAATATTTATATATCATATATATATATATATAATATATATATATATATATTTTTGCACCCAAATGCAATATATAAAATAAAATACAAATACCTACGCTAATAAGCGCGACTGTTCTCGGTTAAGGCATTATCATCGCCAGGGTTCCATCGCCTATGGTAACACTCCCTACTCCCACACTCCGATGTGGGGAGCTGCTGCACACAACAGCACTTTGGTGTGGTGCGGCTGGGGTTTTACCCCCGACCAAACCAAAAACGAAACTCATTTAATTTTTATTCATTTATTTTCATTCCACAGTGAAGCATTCACCATATGGCGATTTTAGAATTCGCTTCCCAAATAAAAATTCCACAGTGTTTTAAATAAAACAAACATTTATATACAATATATATATGTAAATTAATCCAATCACATATTTAAGTTGAGCAAATACATTACACAGAATAAGTTTTCTATAGGAAAGTTTAGAGCTTTCATTTTCTCAGATAATTAAAAAAATTGGGAAATCAAAGTAAAATGAAGGTTTTTCTACAGAGATTTATATAATTTCCTTTTGTATCAATTTCTTTCAAATGATCAATTTATACAAAGGATTTTTAATTGTTTTCTACAGAGGTTCCTCTTTCACAACAATATTTTAAAAGAAAGGAACAAAATCTTCTACAGTATTGTAAATCTCTTCCTAAACTTTTCCAAATTGCATTACAGTAATATAAACAACTTTTCAATTCAAAATTCACAAAAACAATAAAGGAACTTGTTCCAGAAGAACTGTTGCCTCAAGAAATGTTGTTGAGCTTCTCTGTAGCTTCAATTTTCCAATGTAGCCAAAGCTTCCTCCAGTGCTATTGCCTCTTTCCAGAAAACACAACAATACACAACAATACCCAGCCAAGAATACTACAACAAAATCCTAAAACAAAATCCTCAGAGAGATCCACAATTTCCTCAGCAAATTTTTCAACCAAAAACAAAAACTCTCCCCGTGAAACAACTTTCTTCCCTTTTTCCCAATCTTTTCTCCGAGAATCAATTTACAACCATAAGATAACCAATTTCTAACTCACAGTTATCCCAATCAAAATATCTTTTCCCTCAACAACCGCAGATATTTTCCAACCACATGCATTTAAATAAAATAAAACAATTTACTAATTGCAACCAATTTAAATACTCTTATTTATTTAATTACCATTTATTTTTAATAATAAAAATTACTCAACAACATAACTAAATTAAATTAATTAATTTATTCATTCTAAAGCCTTCACAACAATAATTCAATTAATTAAATATTTAAATCAAATACACATTTAATCTACCAAATTAAACTTGCACAATAATAAAATACCTAGAACAACAATGATAAGACTAAGACCAAAACTCAAATTGATGACACATTGTACTAGGGTAAAGGTATGACTAGGTAGCCCGTTACTATCTCCCAATATTACTATTGAGTAGTGGACATGTTCAGACTTGTGAAACCAGGTGAAGTCGTTGTCCTGTACGTGCAAACCTACAACACAAGCAAGAGTCGTACATGTATACATATAGTAATTCATACACACCATGAAGAGAGAATAGTGGAAATCATAGGGCACTCGCAAGCGAGTGATGCAATATCGTTCTCTTCACCAATACAATGTCACATCAACTGACGAGATCATATATCAATTAAACTACAATAAGCATATATAACAATGTCATCACAACTAAGCATTTGTGCAAACATAAAGCATATTAAACATAATCACCATGCATATAATGTGTCATCACATTAATATAGTCTATCATCTCTCCACTGTCATCGATAGAATAACAATAACATAAAATAAAGTCTAACAAAGTATCTGAGCTGATAAGAAAATGTAACAAATCAGAGGGGTGTCACAGTGCTTACAAGGATCTAAAATTTTCCATAATTTTCAATAGAGGTTTTCAATTTGTTTACAGACAAGATTTTCAAAACTTCACAACAAACATTAAAACCTCCTTTCAACAAAATCAAAGCTTCTAAAAAAAAACAAAGCAATTAAAGGAACTTGTTTTTGAAGCTTGAAGAAAATGAGAACTGGATTTGAGCTTCCCTGCAAATTCCAATTTTCTAGAAATCCTTCCAAATTCTTCACTTCCAAAATAAAAAAAATATCTCCAATCTAGAGAAAACCTTTCTCTATTTTAGCAACCAAAAAACCAAGATATTTTCCTCTTCCAAAAATAAATATCTCTATTTTTTAACAAGATTTTTCAAAAATATCTATATCCTCTCATTAATTTTCCAAGATATTTTATTTTTCAAAAAATAAATATCTCCATTCATTTCCTCAACACTTGGTCAAAATTTTATAAATATCTCCCTTTCAACCACCATAGATATTTTCTCATGCATTTACAAGTTATTTTGCATTTTAATACTTTAAAACACAATTTAAATTTCAAAAAAGATTTAAATCATTTACTTTATGTACTTTTCAAAACAGTTTTAATTATTCAATTTATTTACTCCCCAAAATAGTTTAATTAATTAATTAATTTACTCAACCACTAAATTTATTTAATAAATAAATTTAATCACAAAGATTAAATTACTTTACCAAATACATTAAATTTAATTAATTAAGTTAAATTAAAAGCTTTTAACAACTTTACTCTAAAATAAATAAATAACATTTAAAACATACAATCATTAATCTTCACATATACTTCCCACCGATAATAAATTATCAAAACATCAAGAACAACATGACTCAACAACCAACAAGACACAAACTAATGACACACTATGACAGGGTTGTGGTTTGACAAGGGAACCCCGTTACTATCTCCCAATCAACAAAACCGTTGGGATATGGACACGCTCAAACCTGTGAAACTAGGTGGAGATGATGTCATGTACCTTCAATCCTATAATCAAGATGAATGTCGAACATGCATAAAACTTAGCAGACACACCGTGAAGAGAAATCGTGGAATCACAGAGCGCTCGCATGCAAGTGATGTAATCTCGTCCCCTTCACCAATACAATCGCATCAAGACTGACGAAAGTAAAGCATCATTAATCAACAAATAATCATATATCAATATTAACAACTATGTTAATCAAAAGCATAACATAAAACATAACATCCATATAGTGCATCATCTCATCACAGTATAACATCCACATCGCTCTAAAGCCAACAATCATAAGACAATAACAAATATCAAGGTCTATCATAGTAAAGGTACTATCTAACACATATACAAATCTAAACCCATAGTAGTAATGACTGGAGGGGCACTATAGAACAAATTACAATTTCCAAGATTTCAACCCAATAATACCTACAACTAGCTCATTCAATCTGCATAGTTGTAGGCCCTCCAACATGGAATCTAGTTTAGCCACCTTTTTCTATCCATCCAATATCCTAACATATTTTTGTATATTTTTGGTGTAGACAAATGTATCCCTTTACATTTTCACACTTTTTTGGGCCCTCGCTAAAATTGGGCTTCTTTATGCCTTATTTGGTCCTATTTTGCATCCACAAGCCTAATCTAATGCATTTCTTTGAGGATAATCCTGACACTTAACTAATGACCAATCATAATTCATGTTTTTGGATTATGTGTTCTAGATCTAGTGATCTGGGACTCATATGCCACCTGGGCATATGGGTCCCACCTAGGTTTTGGGGCTTGATCCAAAATATTGCATAAAACTTAGCATTTCTTGAAAATTGTGTCCTAAGATTAGGCAACTAGGACTCATACGCCCCAACTAGCATATGAGTCCTGCTTTAGCTTGGACATATTTTGAATTCAATTCTTGGCAAGATTTTATTCTCCTAGATCTGATGTCGGCTTGTAGTGTTGTAATTTCAGGAAATTTGGCATACACAAGTATAAATACAAGGTTATTTCACATATATTCACCTAAGCAATCTAAATAAGCTAGCAATTTTTATGAGCAAGTGTGACCAAGGCAAACCCCTATTCCCCAACACAACATTTTTCTCCTCTTCATGTGTGATTGCAAATCTAGGTGTTTTGAGCTTGAAGATCCTTTGAAGACAAAGTTGTAAGATTGAAGAAAGTTGTCAAAGTTTTCAAGAAGTTGTCATCTTCACAAAAAGTTTCCTATAGGGTAGAATTCGAACTTCTAGACTTGGAGATCAGACGTGAGAGAAGCTACAGAAGATCACGTGAGAGAAGCAAACCTTAATATTGGGACTAAATTTCCACCTTGGGCGTATGATTCCTAGTATACCACTTTTTAGCAATTTTTTGTAAATCCTAATTTACTAGTTGTAGATTCCAAGTGTAGCCAAAAACCCTAAACTGGGACTAAATCACCCAGTCTAGCATATGAGTCCTAATTCACATCAAAATTCATAATTTCAGGATTACAAACCTCATTTCGAGCATCTTCAATCTTCTAGGTACTTCTCTATTTAACATCAGTTTGTTATTTTGATTTCAATTTCTATTTTCTAGGTCATATAGCTAGATTTGCATATTGCATTCATTTCCTTCTAAGAATTTTCTTAGTGGTGAACCCCCTTTTAATCACACCTAAGGAGACCTCGTAGAAATCTCTTTTCCTAATTGAGATCTCTAGGGTTTCCTTTAATGGACTATAGTGAAATAGGAAGTAGGACCACCTCACCCCCTCTTTTGTGTGTTCCATCTCCTAAAAGGTGGATCACACCCTATTTCCTTCGGTTCAATATTAATTTCCCTTGATCATCCCAATGATGCATCTTGCTCTAGATTGCCTAGGATGTCCTCTAGAGGTACCATCAATTTTCAATTTCAACCTCCCACTTGGTGAAGTGCTTCACCATTCCTTTTTGTGCCTTTCCCTCAAATCAAGTGCAAATTTGAAGAAAGAGGGGAATTTTAGGTCATACCATATTTTCATCAATGCTTCATCCCATTGTGTAAAACTTGATTTTATTGTTTCCTTTCCATGTACATTCATTCATTCTACTATATCCTTTTCTATCATGAAAATCACTTCATCCATGCCCTTATCATTTTTGTTGAAGAGCCTCCTATTTTACTCTTTCCACACATTCTAGATTAAGATTATCGGGTAAGCAATCCAAATATTGCTCCAGAAGGCATTACTACCAATCCTCGACTAGCTATTAAAAAAATCTAGAAGGTTATTTTTTCTTGGCCCACTCCACCCAAGCTTGAATAATCGCCAATCCCAACATGAAGTAGTAAATGAAAAATTCAAGAGGAGATGATCAAGAGATTCCCCATTTGACTTACAAAGAATGCACTAGTTCGGGCCTTCAATCCCAATTGAATGCATCTGATCACCTTTAAAAATACACTTGTGAAGATCTGTTCAAGTGAAGGCACTAGAATTCATCAAAATCCTTTTCCCCAACACAATTTCCTTGGCCAAATACTTCTTGAGCAGTCATTTTGAATTTGATAACTTAGTCTTGTAAAATATCGCCAAGATTTAGATCCACACCATATTTGATAAAAAATAATAATTGTGCAACATACATCTTCCATATCATCTTTGTGCCCAAAGCCATATTTTGGAAATGAAAATTCTTTATGTCAACCCTACCCTTATCAGTCTCTATATGAATAGTATCCTAGTGAATAAGAAGTATTTGCCTCTTCTCATTAGACCCCTCCCACAATTTATTTTTAACGTGTTATCAATACATGATGAAGCCGTGTTTTTCAGTTGCATACATATCATGTTGTATATTGGAATGGTTGCTAACACCACTTTTATCATTATGATTTATCTTGTGAGTGTAAGCCAAAAACCCTTCCAAGCCAAGGATTCCTCATTACACTTTTCAATTACTTGTTCCCAGAGAGCCATCCTCACAATCCCCTTGAAAATTGGTGCACCCAAATATTTACATGGAAGAGTATCAATGGAAAATCCCAAGAGGCCAGCAATATTTTTCTAAATTTCTTGGTGTGAAGGAAATAAATCTTAGACTTTTTCCTTATTAATTAACGAACATGAGGTTACCAGTACTTATTTTATTTCCTTTGCTTCATTTACTATTGCCTCCCCATATAATATCGTATCATCAACGAACTACAGATGTGTGATGGGATCAACTTTCCTTGTGACAATTAAATCATCCCAAAGACCAACCACTCTTGCACAATCAATCAATCTACGCAAAGCCACAATCATGATCACAAAGAAAAAAGGGCACAATGGGTCAGCTTGCCTCAATCTGTTTGTGCTCTTAAAAAACCACAAGGCATATAATTAACCAAAATGGATATCCTAGTAGTAGAAATGTAATGATAAATCATACCAATCTAGTGTTTATTATACCCAAATATCCTCATCACCATATTTAAAAACCCCCACTTTACATGGTCATAAGCCTTGCTAATATCCAACTTGCTCATCATGCTCTTCAACTGCACTCCTTTTTGATCGATTGTATTATTTCATTAGCCTCTATTATGCTATCAACTATGTCTCTTCCTAGAGTAAATCTGCTTTGATTGATCAAAATAACATTGCCTAAAGTTTTCTTCAATCTATTTTCTATTGCCTTTTCCAATATTTTGTAGACCATGTTGCATAGAGATATAAGTCTATAGTCAAACAAATAAGGTGCAAGACTGCTTCTTCATGATCAAGGCCACCGTGGTGTTATTCATATCCTTCAAAACTTTTTTGTCTTTCAAAAACCCTCCACAATTCCTTAAACCTCCTTCCCTAAGAAATACCAACATTTTTGATAGAATGAAGTAGGAAAATCATCTGGGCCCAAAGATTTATTTGTATGTAACTACTGCACAACAATATTGATTTCTTCTTTTGAAAATGGGCTATTAAGAATCATATTATCTTCTTTAGATATAATGTTGGGTATGTTTTCCAATACTATGTTGCAATTTAGTGTGTTCAATGCTTCTTTGGGCACCAACAGGTTTTGAAAATGTTTTACCACTTCCTGTTTTACCACTTCCTATTGTATACCTTCCACAAATCCGATAGACAACCCATCCAAATCAAGAATTGAAGTAATTTTATTTTTCACCTTTTTTACCTTCACTGTGTTATGAAATAATTTCATATTTCAACCCCCCTCCAATAACTAGACCACCTAGAATTTTGCACGCCATGTGATTGGATCAAGAAATTGGTAGTACCTTGGCTTCTATTGATACAGGGGTATGTAACCATTCATGAGAGTAAAAATAATTGTCCAACCTCTCTCTTATGTTCATGAACCTTTCTAATCTACTAGCCCATGTTCAAGGTCAATTTTTGGGGTGGGATTTCAACTATACAATCCTTTCTATAAAGCTTATAAAATCAATCATTGTTCTAGAGGCCTTCCATAGGACACAACACTTATCCTCTAATCTCATTAGAACATTAAAATCCCCACCAAGGACAATCTTCTTCCCACTATTTTCTATAAGTATTGTTTCTAAACTTTCCCATAGTAAACATTTTTTTTACTCTTAATTGGACTGTAAATATTAAACAATAAAAAAATAAGTTCATATTTCAAACTTCTTACCTCATATAGCATCTATTTTTTTAGATTGAATAATTGAAAGCAAGGCATTGCTTGATCTCCAAAGGATTCTCAATCCACCTGTTGATCCAATTGCCAAACAATATAATTCTTCCCAACCAAATTGATGTAGAAATCAAAAGCCATTAGTTTAATTTTTTATTTCTTGGATTAATATTATTTCTGCATTTAGATGCTCAAACTAGCACTTTATCGAACATAATTTGTTAGGGTAATTTAAGCCCCTAGCATTCCATGTTGATATCTTCATTACCATCTAAGGGAAGGGTTTTCTCCCTTATATCTCATCATATATTATTTATATTTGATACACCTTAACATGTACATATTATAACTATAAAAAACTTGTGTTATATCTTTTTTACTTTGTTATGCATTCACATTATATTATGCATGCATTTGGTTTGCATTTTCCTGAGAATCACACCTCTTAATATTATATTTATCTTTGATATCCACCTAAGCATTGGACTTGCATGTAGGGTTTTCAGATATTTTTTTTGCAAAAACATGTAGATGTTGAATGTTCTCTCCATCATTTTTATGTATTTTAGAGAAATCTTCTAAAAGACACCAATACTTTTATCTTAACCTTCTAACCATGTATTTTTTCAAAACTCCAATATATTAGGGTTTTGATCTTTAATTACTCTTAGCATTAATATTTTATTTTTTTCAAAAACACATGTATTGTGTTTTTATCTCATTTTTTATTTTCTCATCCAACTTTGAAAAATAAATTTTAATATTCAACACTTTATTTTATATAAATTTTTAAAAATGATTATTTTTCTCACAATTAAGGTGGGTACACTCATTTTTTGTTGTTGTTCAAGATGTGTCCAATTTGGAAAATAGTAAAAAGTAATTTATTTATTAAAAATTATCTGAAAAATATATAAACTACTACATTATCTTAGATAACTTTTCACTAAAGGGATTATGAAATACTTAATAAAAATAAAAAAATGAGGGAAGTAGACTTAACACTATGTTATATTTCTATGAAGAAACCATGACCAATTTGTTTACTCTCTATATTTGACCCTCTTAACCTCAATCACTAAAAAAATAGTTTATAAATTAAACTCCAAGCACTATTAATCTTGTTCTTAATGCATCTTCAAATTTTGAGTATAGGCATGTCAAATTACTTGTCAAAGTTCAATTTTTTACTTATATTAGGAAAAAAGTGAGGACTTTGGCCCCTATTTGGATTCCATTTCCATGCACTTACTCTTTGGCCATTTTTGGGATTTTCTTAGCCTTGAATATGATGCTCTTAAGAGTCAATATGAAAACAAAATTGAAGGTTAGCCAATATGTTTCTCAATTTTTATTTGGGAGGGTTCTACATAAAATCCACTTTGTGCAATGGTCAAATAAGATTTAAACTTCATCCTCCATTTTGAGGTAAGTAAAAGGCCTCAACACATTATTACACATAATATTTTTACTTTTATAACTTATATTTTTTAAATGTTTTTGATAAAGTAAGTTGCATTTGTAGGGTGTAGTACCCTTACACATCGAGCCCAAAGGGCCAAAAAGAGACCAAGTCCAAAGTTACATCATAGACCAAAACAACGGAAAATAAAATAAATAGGCACAATAGACTGATAACAGAGAAAGACCCAACAACCCAAGACACAGACCCACCCATTACTTAGCTATATCTTCCCACTTCTCAAGGAGAAGGTTTAAGACATCATCACCCACCCAATTAGGTCCCTCACCCTCTTTCTTCTTCTCCACCTAGATTCCTTTAGTACCTCTGAGAGTGTGATAGCAGACCTATGGATGATCTTTATGGTGAAGTGCGTCAGTCAAGTAAACTTTTGTTCTAGTTTTTCCACCCGCATCTGCAGCTTGTTGAAGTCCTCTGACTTGTCATTTGTCCTCTTAATAGTCTTTTCCTTAATAGCCATAGGGTCCAAATACTAGGTGGTGGAATCCGCATTAATCATTTTTTTCATATCTGAGAAGTGGTTGGGTCCAACAAATTCCTCCCTCTCCTCAATAGTGTCCTTATTATACTCCTCTTTGCCGTTAGTTTTCCCCTCTTTTCCGCTAGTTTACTCTGAGCTGCTGGATATATTGTCCACCGACACCTCTTTCTTATTTTTAGCCAACTTATGAGACCTTCTAACACTTGTTTGCTCCATCCCAATGTCCACACTTTTCGCCACAACTGTATCACCTTTAGAATCTCTTTCCTTGGTGCTCTTTCCCTCACTGTCCATAGTCAAAATCTCCACCTGGCATAGAGTCTCCTTTTTACCCTTAGTCTTTGCTGTCAATTTGTTATCCTTCTTGGTGCGGGTATTTTTTAATTCACACAACCTGATTTTCACCTTTTACCAGGCTAAAGTCGTCCCTCCCTTCTTCTTTTTTGTAGGGGTTTTTGGTTTAGGTGCATTTTTGGTTTGAATTTCCATAGGGGGTTTTCCTCTTGGGTCCAACAGAAGCAGCAAGGGAGTGGTCATGCAGTTCCAACTCTTCAACATAGACAACAAAAATGGGTTTGGGAGGACAGAGGGCCAAATGGAAATGGTAGAGCTGAAGTATAAGGCCCTGGTGTAAAGGCAACGAAGATGGATTATTTGAGTTTTGGGTAGTAGCATTAAGGGTTTCCTTTATGGATCTTTCTAGGGAGGTTAGCAGAAAAAAGGAAAAATTAAAAGCATTTTGTGCCTAAGGTGATTGAGTAATGGTAGATGATAGAAATAAAAGGCCTTAAATCTTCCCTTAAGATTAACATACTTCATGAGAGCTAAACAAACTTGATCTCATGGTTTAGGAAGCACCTCCCTTTTGAAACCTGCATGCTTAACCAACTTCTCATTCTCTTTGAAGAATAGGGTTCCTATAGAATTCATCACATGAGTTGGGCTCAGTCTTGACTCTATTGACTCGCATCTCTTCACATCGAATCCAAAAGCTTTCCCAAAACAACAGAGTTAAAGAATTTTTTTGAAATGGCAACCGGTGATCTGACCCACCCCAATATCATCATTCCCAAACCAAGGACAATAATGCCTAATTAAGCCTTCCAATAGATCACACATGTCGGTAGTCATTTCCAAGAAATATATCATCATGGGCCATAATGGGGCTTTCTTTCTTAAGTACAACAAACTTAAGCTAAAAGCCATGATAATTTTGATCGGGTAATTATTAGCCAAAGATCTAGAGCTAACTTTGGTCTTGCACATAATCCTAGAAGTTTTGGTCATGTGATCATAATTAAATTTCCTTAAGTACAACACATCAAAGCTTAGAGCTAAGATAAATGTGGGTGAACAATAATTAGCCAACAAGTTGAAGATAAATATTTCCAAAAACGTTCCTAAAAATGTGAAATTTGTTGCAGTACATATTTTTTAAATGTTAAGGGTTAAGACTCTTTTAATTTAGTAATTATACATTAATGGTCATAGATAAAAGGGTAATCATTGAGGACAATATGCACTCATCTCAATAAATTATTTTCCCTTGTAAATTATTTTTATAAATTCTTATTGTAAATGTAAATTTGCTGTCTTGATCATTTTTAGTTAAACCATGAAATCAAACATTGTGTAAGGATACTACAAAATAATTTTAATAAGGAAAATAAAAATGATTGTCCGAGTTCACAATTGTGTTAAAAATTGTATCTATGGCGTTTTTAATCCCTTTGTTTGTCATATCATACCCTTACTTCTACATAGAAAAAGACATAATCACATGGCTATGTTGGTCTAATTACCTTGGCCATTTAATTTATCATATGCTTCTTAGATCTCATCATAAATTCTACATAGAAAGAGATGCAATGACTTAGTTATATTGATATTTTAAGATTGTCTATTTGGTAGATGTAATATAATAGGAACTTATTTGCAATTTTTAAATAAAAGGGTAAAATTTTTATTGAATCAAGAAAATAGTACAAAGCCAAAAAGTACAATCCTCACACAAGGGGACAAAACTAGCAACATAACCATCAAAAAATTCCCAAGAAACATCTCATATCCTCCATACCTAGATCCTGTAGCTCCTAAGATAGTGATGCAAGGGCATCCTTGCATATTTCAAATTTTGGTTTTATTTTCAATTTTGTTGTGTATCTCTTGTGACGTGGCACTTCATGTTTGGGCTGCGAACCTTCTTTGTTGTTGGTTTGTGGTATCAAACTTCCATTTTTTGGTAGCAGAGAGATGTTTTGGCAGTTGCATTAGTTAAGAAAGGAACGAGCAGGCGCATAACTATGTTGAAGAAGTTATTGAATGAGGAAGGAATGAGAGGAAAAAAAGAGCCTAATCCAGTTTAGAAAAAGAAAAGCAATGAGAGGAGAAGTGACTATAAAATAAAATAAGGAATTGAATGCGGATGAGTTAGAGAGACTACACAATTCTACTTATGCAAAAAGGGAGGTGGTTGTTTGAGAGAAGCCGAGTGAGAGACTCTGTATTCTTTGGTGTCTTGTGGTGTTGATGGTGGAAAGAGGCTGAACGATTTTGAGACCCTGCTTACTCAAAATTTGGTTATCATTGTTCCATCGTGGGTGCTGAGTTGGAGTTTATTTCATTAATTCAATTAGGGAAGAGATCTTGTCACTTGGTGTCTATTGTATGGGGGTTCTATTTTAAAACTCAGTCGAGTGTTTTTCATTTCTTGAGATTTGTCTTGTTCCCTCTTACAAGTTGGTCAAATGCATTTTCCTATAGACAAGGGTATTTGGTAATGTGATTGCACCCTCCTCTGTTTTAGATTAAGGAGGAAGTCTTTGCATAGTAGTTAGCGATTCAGTTCTGATATATTTCTCATGGTGAGGCTGCTTGTGCCATTGTTTTCTGTTTCTTTACAAAAGTTATATGAGAACAAATAATTTCCTTTATAGGTTGCGTTTGGTGGAGTCAATTGCATTTATTTACAAATTTTGTCCTTCTTGTCTTTAATCTTGCTAAGGGGTTTAATTCACCAGTTTTTTGTCATCAATTTGGTACCAGAGCCCAAATATTTGGGGTTGTTGAGTGCGCAAAATGCCACCAAGAGTGATGAGAGGACAAGGAGGCAATCATGGTAGACGTCTCTATGAAATGTTACAGAAGTTGACTGCACAAATGGATGCCATGGAGAGGGCACAATGAAGAGGAACACCAATGGATGAAGCTAGTGATGTTGAAGAGGAAGAGTGACCACAAGCAGATAATGAGGAAGATCAAGAAGAACCCAAAGGAGTGGAGGAAAGATTGATTAGAGTTGTGATGAATGTAGGAGCAAAATAAAAAATAGAGGTCCCCTCATATTCTGGAAGCTTGAATGACAAAGAGCTCATTGACTGGATCAATGATTTGGATAAGTTGGAGTACAAAGGAGTTGCAAAGGAAAGAAAAGTGAAGTTTTCTTGTACACGATTAAAAGGCCAGGCAAAAATGTGGTGGGATTATGTGCAGGCTAAAAGACACAAGAAAAAAAAGGAAAAAATCTCTTCTTGGGATCAAATGGTTTCCAAATTGAAGATGAAGTTCATTCCAACAAACTACCAAACGAATATTTTCAGAAGATTGCAAAATATAAAGGAGAAAGATATGTCAGTCAAGTAATACTTTGAAGAGTTCTACAAATTGGTGATTTAGCTAGGCCATAGCGAAGAGGATTTGAAAAAGGTGGCAAGGTATTTGAATGGGTTGAGATACAGTTTGCAGGACAAGTTGAGTTTGGTGTCACCAAGAAATTTGGAGGAAGCCTACCAGTTTTCCATTAAAGCATAGGAGAAGCTAATGAGGAAGTAGAATCAACAAGGACATGGTAGAGGATGAGACTATGCAAAAAAAAATGGATAGCAACACCATCAAGATGGAGAGGCAAGTAGTTCCAGACGGAAATCTAAGTCAAAAAAGGAGGTTATAAGGATATAGAAGAAATATCTGTTAGAAGCGATGGTTATCAAGGAAGAGGTAGAGGTTTTGTAGGTAAATGCTTTAAGTGTAATCAGTATACGGGTCACAAGTGTTGGGAGTGTCCAAAATTATCCCAAGGAGGTTACACATGACCTGAAAGGAGGAATTAGGTGGTGCAAGAAAATTAGGAGAATGCATGATCAATTTCTCCAAGAAAAGAAGAACTAGGGTGAGGAGAATCTCTTTTTCTCAAAAGAGTGTTGCTGAAACTGCCAAAGGAGAGTCATGAACCGGTGCAATGGAAAGCTCTATTAAAAAAAAAATGCAAAGTTGAAGGTAAGTGTTGCAAATTTATTATTAATAGTGGTAGTATGAATGATTTAGTGGTTGCAGAAATGGTGGATAAGCTAGGACTTAGGAGAACTAAAAATCCTACTCCTTATAAAGTTTCTTGGCTTCAAAAAGGGCATCAGTTGTTGGTAGATGAATAGACTTTAGTAGAATTTTAGATTGGAAATTATAAGGATAGTGTAATTTGTGACATTATGCCTATGGAAATGTGTCATATATTGCTTGGTAGGCCTTGGTAGTTTGATCGGAAGGCTATACATGAAGGGAGAAGTAACACATATACCTTTGAAAAGGATGAATCAAACATACTTTGCTGCCTATGTGTGAAAAAGATGAAAACAACAATACTAGTAGCAACATGAGTAAGGTGATGTTGGTAAGAAAAAAAGAGTTTGTAAATGGAAAAGAGACACAAGAAGTTGCAATAGTAACCAAGGAGGTAAACCTTCATTTTCTTCAAGGTTGCATAGGCGAAAATAGTACTAATTTGCAAAGAGGATAGTCAACAACATATGTTGGCATAGGTGATTGTGAAATTGGGGCAGCTATTGTTACTTTGAAGGATGCAAAGATACATAGGAGTTTGGAATAGTAGTGTCTAGATGAATACATGAGCACAAACTTGCACAAATAGAGTGTGGAGATAGCAAAAGAAAATGGGGAAGATGGCTTGGCTCTTTGAATTGAGGTAGCAGAGTGAGAATGGCTTGTAGTGACAAGAGGTGTGATGAATAGTGCATACACCAATAATGAGGTAAGATATCAGTTTTCAAACCCCTTGAATACAGTTGAAGATGATACAATGAAAGATATGCAAAGGTATTTGAAAGCCAAACATAGTGGAGTTGATTATTTTTTGAGGGAAATACAAAATTAATGGGAAAGGTGCAATGATGAGAGGTTAACTAGAGAGTGGGCGAAGTATATTGGAGATGATGAGATGGGTTATGGAAAAGGAAATAGTCTAGTGGTTTGGGATAATTTGCAGCCAACAAATGGAATAAATATGAAGAGCATATGGGGAAATTCAATGTATGGAGGTTTGGTCAAATGTTGGTAGAAAAGAATGAAGTAATGGTATTGTTCATCAGCCTTAAGGGGTAGGCTACAAGTGCATAGTGCTTGGAAGGGTAGTCTTACTACCCAACTCCTTTTGTGAGCTACACTCACAAACAACTCCCCCAAGAGCTTGATGCAGGGGCATCCTTGCATATTTCAAATTTTGGTTTTATTTTCAATTTTGTTGTGTGCCTCTTGTGACGTGGCACTTCATGTTTGGGTTGCGAACCTTCTTTGTTGTTGGTTTGTGGTATCAAACTTCCATTTTTTGGTAGCAAAGAGATGTTTTGGCAATTCATCAATCAAGAAAGGAATGGGCAGGTGCATAAATGTTTTAGAGAAGTTATTAATTGAGGAAGGGACAAGAGGAAAAAAAGAGCTTGATCCAATTTAGAAAAAGAAAAGCAACAAGAGGAGAAGTGACTACAAAAGAAAAGAAGGAATCGAATGAGTTAGAGAGACTACACAATTTTGGTTATGCAAAAAGGGAGGTGGCTATTTGAGAGAAGCCGAGTGAGAGACATATTGGAAACTCTATATTCTTTGGAATCTTGTGGTGTTGATGGTGGAAAGAGGCTGAACGGTTTTGAGACCTTGCTTACTCAAACTTTGGTTATCATTGTTCCATCATGGGTGTTGAGTTGGAGTTTATTTCATTAATTCAATTAGGGAAGAGATCTTGTCACTTGGTGTTTATTGTATGGGGGTGTTGTTTTAAAACTCAGTCGAATGTTTTTCATTGCTTGAGATCTGTCTTGTTCCCTCTTACAAGTTGGTCAAATGCATTTTCTTGTAGACAAGGGTATTTGGTAATGTGATTGCCCCCTCCTCTATTTTGGATTAAGGAGGAAGTATTTGCATAGTAGTTACTGAATTAGTTCTGATATATTTCTCGTCGTGAGGCTACTTGTTCCATTTTTTTTTGTTTCTTTAAAAAAGTCATATGAGAACAAATAATTGCCTTTCCAGGCTACGTGCTGGTGGAGTCAATTGCATTCGTTTACAAATTTTCTCCTTCCTGTCTTTAATCTTGCTAAAGGTTTTAATTCACTAGTTTTCTTTCTTCAGATAGACCCTTAGGAAGAAAACCCCAATCTTCCACATTCCAAGTTCCCATTCGCTCAAACGCCCATTTAGCCAAGCCATCAACCACCTTATTCCACTCTTGTGGGATATGACAAAAGGTGATAGGATCCAAAGCCCCACCTAGAGCAATAATCTGCTTGACCACAATAGCCACTTGCCAACTGACATAATCAAATAGATGCTTATTCAACATATCAATAACAACCTAAGAGTCTGACTCACAAACAATACATCTCCAACCGAGAGCACAAGCCCATTCTAGTGCCAAAAGAATAGCTAAGGACTCCATAAAGTTATTAGTGTGTTGACCTTTATAAATAGAAAAGAAAAACACCACCACCTCAGAGCTATCGCTGCCAACACCACCAACCCCAACATGTCTAGGATTTCCTCTAGATGACCCATCATTTTTAATTTTCATCACACACCAAGGAGGGGGGTGCCAAATACCACTTCACTGAATCTTCTCCCTACCACCCCATCTCTTCCCAATCAATAGGCCCCTCCTATAGTACCAATAGAAAGTCCCAAAGTCCTAACCACACCCAAATCGCTAGGGTCCACAGGTATAGATAGATCACACTTAGTTGCCAAAGTTTACTCAATAACCCTCACGATTCTCAACCATAGCTGACCAACCAACAACTTCTTATCCAAAATAATCCTACAATTGTATTCTAACTAGATATGCCAAAGAATCAAGCTAGCACCAATAATCCAAGCTATATGGAGGAAAGGGGTTTTAGCTAGAGAATTCCCCTACGCCTTCCAAAAGTCATCCAAAGAACCAACATGTATGCATGGTTGGATCTAGATACTCCACCAGCAGTGCCATATCTGTCTAGCAAAGGGGCACTAAAAAAAGAGATGAGAAGTACACTCTTCATGACAAGTGCACATAACACACATAAAAGGACCTTGAAAACCACGCTTCCAGAGATTCTCCCAAGTGAGGCATCTTCTTTGAATCACAATCCAAGAAAATAAATTGCACTTAGGCCAAGAAAACTTATTCCAAACTTGCTTCCACCATGAGACCCTTGAGCACCCCAAAACCTGATTGTCTAACACTTGATAACCAAAGGCAACAAAGAATTTTTGGAACTTATTTGCAATTTATCATTTAACCTAAATCCTTCTTTTCTCTATTGATTTTGTCACAATCAAAGTATTCATTCTCCACCTTGAAAGAAGCTCTAAGAGACACTCAAGGAAAAAAATTATAGTGATTACTTGACATAATTAGAAAAAGAAAAGAGGTAACTCTGCAAGGGATATTTTTGTTTTAAAAAGGATAAGTGTATACAAATCCCCTTCAAGCTAGTATGTGATCTAATTACACAAGGGCTAATTTTAGAAAATACCATGATATATATATATTAGTGAGGTATAGAGGGAAGGTATTACCTCTATTAATATCTCCTTTGTTAAATCTCTTAACTCATTGTAATATTGTTTCATTTTAATTTCAATAGTATTCTAAGATAGAAGATAATCATTATGTCAATGAGAATAAGGGTGAAGAGCAACAATTATGATCCTTGTCTCCAAGTTGACTGTTAAGAACATTTAATGCATAATAATTTTACATGACATCGATAAGACCTACTAGATAGCTTGTTAGATCATGTCATTGATAGTATATAGTTCAACTATTTCGTATGTTGATGAGAACTATTTCTTTAAATATCCTCCACCTGTCTATAATAATGATAATATTTGTATACATTGTTGCTCATTTTTGTGTATCTTGTCTAAGTTAGTTTTGGTCTTGAATGCATGTATCATTTATAAAATAAAAATAAAGTAGTCTTTCCAATTAAATTTTTTAATATGTATCTATTATTTTGTAATAATTATAATATTATTTGGAAGATATATGACTCAAAATAAAATTTTACAATTAAATCAATGCTGGGAACTTTTAGAAATAATCATCAATATTAATAAAGTTCAATACCTTCAAAGTATCTTCTTTTTATAGAATTGTCAAAAATATTTTAAATTATCAAATACCCATGTTTCTTTAAAGAACCAATAATGGCACCTAAAGGTGCCACACATATGTAAAAAATTATGAACAAGTAATGCATGCAATGGCTCTAAAAGTGGCATAAATGAATAAAAAATACAAGCACATAACATTAATCTAAAAAATGTGTATTTAGCTGAATTTAGGCAAGAAAGTAATAAGCTATAAGCAACCGGATTTTGAATTTGAAATTTGTAATCAAGGAAGATAGATCTGCAAGTGTGAGATCAATCATACACTTGTAAGACTTAAGGTTAGGACAATTAGGTACTAATATCAAGGAGATACTATAATTTTTTGAAATAAGTGCATGTATAAGAATGATGAGCAATTAAATATGATAAATGGATTAGAATGAGTGTGAATATGGATTAGATATGAATAAAATGGATGGGAATGTATGTAAATGGATGAGTAAATCCTTACGGGAAAGAGCCTCACTTGACACAAGAGTGTGCCATTTGCTAATATGTTATTGTATTGTCCATTCTACAAAAATAGAAAAAGAGCTAAATGGAAATTGATATGAGTATACAAATTTCACCATGCATTTTGTGATAGGCTTAAAATATTGTATATATTTACATTATTCTTAGTGTATTTATATATAGTAACTATTATGTTCTATACTAGAGTTTTGGAAAAATTAACATATTATCTTTTAAGTAAGCATTATACTTTTTAAATTAAGTTAAAAAAGGTAATAGGAAAAATTAAAAAATATTTATTAAATAAATAATTAAAAAAAAAACTTACTAAAACAATCTTATATTAGAAGTTAAGAAAATATTTATTAAATGAATAATTTATTAAAAAATTTACTAAAAACAATGTTATGTTAGAAGTTAAGAAAATATTTAAATATATTGTAAATTGTTTCTATTTTCAGAATAAACTTTAAAACTAAAATACCATGACTTTGCAATCAAATTTTAACCAGAGGAAGATGGGCATTAAGAATCATCGTACGAGCTGAAAGAGCAATCTGCACATAGCGCTGAAATCCACTGAAAATTATTCCACACATCACATCATTCATTGTTTGTATACAAATTTAAAATATAGTAAGAACTATGTTTAAAGATTTGGTAACTTAAATATAAGATAATCAAGTTTCTCTTCACAATTTCTTAGATACATTTTAGATACTTTCTATGAGATATTTGTAAAGAAAATGTATAAAACCATACCCCTTTGGTTTGATTCTTTATTTCCTTTATATCTTGTAAGGGGAATTCAGTATGATAAATAGTAATCGGTAAAAATTCAACTCTAGGGAGTCCTCTCATTGGCAGCTTGCTCTCTTCCATCCATCCCATCAATCTCAATAAGAAATTTATAACATCAACCATTGTGTACCACAACACCACCACCACATACCACAACCTTTGAAAATGTCTCAATATGAACCAATTATGAGTGCCTTGTGATTTCTTTTCCTTAAGGACATTAAGCTTTCTGGGTTGAGGAAATGTGGGTGGGAGAGCAGGGTTGTTAGCTATGGTCACAAAGGAAAATAATGCAGACATCAAAGAAACACCATATCCAATTGCATGATGAACTCTAATTATACAGGTGGCTTCTACTTGGCTTGTTTTGTAATTAAGTACATGGATTTCCCAAAGAGGATGGGAGTAATTGAAGGGTTTTAGATGTAAGTTGCAAATATAATCCTTCATCAATGAATCATAATACTCTAGTCTAGGTGGGAACTCTGGAATAAAAAAATGATCATCCACCTTCACTCTTATTCTCTTCCACATCATTTCTCCCTTCTCATTCTCCTCCTACAAACAAACAAAAAGGAATATTTATCAATATACAGGGAGTAAGAGAAACAAGTATGGAATAAAAAGGATACAATTGTAAATTTTGTTTATTTAAAAAAAATAAAAATTAATGATTTTAGAAATTAAATATGTAATATATTATATTAAAATTTTAAAGAGAAAAATATTATAGTTAAAAAACAATGAAATAACTTTAAAATGTAATTTGTAACAAAATTAAGGACAATTTAAATTATCTATCACATAATTCAATTTTATTATGGAGTATAGATAGTTTTACTATCATTCCAATCAAATATCATTCCAATCAAAGTGATTTGTCATGCTATGAAAGTACAACAACCATATTTCTTAATTATAAATTTCTAAACTTGTTAGAAATTAATTTATTTATCATCGTTGCAAAAAATTTAGTCTAACAAAAAAATTCTCAATCAAACAAATAACTTCTTTCCATTATTCATATCAATTTAGTTGTTTAAGAGTTTTTGACATCCTTCATGACTAAATTCCATTTCATTTTTATAGATTTGTATATAAAAATTAATATATATATTTTCAAGAGAGGAATCGATACTTGATGGGATCCACGAAGCAAAGTTCTAACACAAACCACTATAACCTCTATCCCCATAAGTTTCTCTCCACTCATGCAAATGTAAATCCAAGAGAACCACTTCAATTTTTTTTATATATTTGCAAGTTCGATTCCCTTAGATTCGCCCTTTTTACAATAACAAGGTTTGAAAATAAATTTGAGAATTTTAGGTTTTTTAGGTTGGCCTTCAAATTTTTTCATATTATTTTTATAATTTTTTTAGAGTTTTCTAGATTATATTTTTTGTTAATTTTTTTGTTAAAATGGATTAGGTTTTTAAAATATTCTTTTGTAATTATTATTGTGAATGACACAAAACATAATACCCAAGAGAACAAGGAAAATTTCTTAAATAGTTATAATGAGGTAATGATATTGATATCTTGTAAATTTTAACTTATTCATTGATGTTGTCAATTATCTCTTTTAATGGTATCAAAATTATAGTCTTTCAGCTTTATACTAATTATATTTTCCTCTTCTTGTGTATTGCAACCAATTTATTGAATATAGAAACCTAATGCACCAACTTGTCAATAACAACCATGAAAGGAAATCTCATATAAAACACCTTGCATTCAAAAACTCAATACCAAATTTTATATATGGATATTTACTATGAAAACATACAAACTTAGAGATTAAAAGATATGTACAAATAACAATAATTTAATAATAGTTTAAACACCATGATTACACAATTTTGTAGTTAACAACGTAAAATATATAAATTACACATACACATGGTCAACCTTGTTGAAAGAATAAGGAGGAAAATTAAACTCACTCTTTGTCTTCCCTTTGCTTGCCTAAACTTATAGGAACTCAACTCTCTTTCAATTATACATTTCACATATACATAGAAAGCATGCTTTTATAAACACAAGCCACTCATTGTATTTAAAGATATTTCCCTAATTCATTCAATTTTTTTAACACCACTCAAATTGTCCCTGCAGAACATACCTATATCATCCCAAATAGATCTTTTATGCAAATATTATTGAGGGTCAGCCATCATACAATAAACATGTTACATCCCATGTGTTATTACCTATTTACTATTACCTAGTTTGGTAAATTGCTTTAATAAATGTGAATGAGTTTTTATGAAATTTGATGGAAATATGATGAATGGATGTTTGATTCAATTTAATGTTTTATAATGATTCTTATATAAAACATGTGATGCATATGAATGTATTGATTTGGCTAACTAAGTTGTTATGGTGAACTAAGCTGAATGCAAGAACAACTTCAAACCTCTAGAAGAGAGGGGAAGTGTCACTCAGGAGAAGAACTTGGTTTGTTAACCTTTAATTCAGCCTTACTAAACATTCACACACTCACGCTCTAGTTGGTCTTAGTTAAGTCAAGTCAATTCAGGTAATGGGTAAGTGATCTTCAATTTTGATTGTGAATGTTTATATTGGTTTGCAATCTTGTTTTATGAATGTTTGGAATGAGGAATTTGATGAAGTCTTGATGTTGAGTTGAAGTCCTTCCTTGTGTGTTTATTGTTATATCGATGATACATATGTATAAAATGTATATATGTATATATGTATATATGTACATGTCTATGGTAAACTCAGACATGTGAGTGAATTACATACATGAGTATACGTAGGTAGATGTACCTACATATGCTCATGGACGGATTACCCATAAGCATGGGAATATCGATTGGACTAAAATGACATACGTGTATATATATCAATTGATGGTTATGAGTATGAGTGTTTTTATAAAGATATTGAAATAATATTATGCTTATGTATATATAGTATATATATTAATATATATGTAGAAAGTAATATAGTTACATATATATATATATACGTAATGTTATTCTTTATATATTTATACATACATATATTATAATATATGATTGAAAGTCATTTGAGATCATCACTAAGCACAATTTATAGCACTATTATTATTAATAATAGAGAAGTTCTTAAGTGAATAAAGGTGCATATGATAATACATGGCACAACCTTTAAAAGCATGACAAACTAGCACATTAAACAATATTAGACCAAGTCAACCAAAGTAAGAGGCATGTATGAGTTTATAAGTTATTGTGTATACATTTCAATGAGAATTTAATAGAGTTTTAAAACAATAAGGAAATAATCTACCCACGCTATCCTTATGGGGTGCCAACTTATGAATGTGGCACCAATCTAGAAGTGTATGGAATGTAAAAGAAGTCTGCAAGCTGTGCATAAGTCTGATAATAGCCTTGAGACTCAGTCAAAAGTAAACTTGGCTGTAATATGTGAAGGAATTCAATTTAGGAAACTTGTTTTTGAGCTTGCTATTCATTTGACTTAGTAAAAGAGTCTTGTTGTCCCTTGTAACAAGTCGAATCTCCATTTAAATGGTGAGGATTGTTATGTGTTACAAACCTGTAAGTTAGCTTGGTGATTCCTTGCATGAGGATAGAAAGGCAAAAAGAATATTAACTTGTTTGTAGCCTCTGGTTGCTCACAATTTAGTATAAATAGAGGCACTCATCCTACCAATTGCTATACTTATCAATCTAATTTCCTTGTGTTTTTTTTCTATAATTTCTATGCAAAGAGGGTTGAGAGTTGTTTTTTTGTTTTACATTGGTTTTGTTGAGATATTTAGTGAGAAGTTAGTAGAGGAATTTGGGGTTGTTCTTAGAGGAAGTTGCAAGTGAGCTTGACCCATTAAGCTAGGAGGGAAGATTAATCAGTTGGAGCTTTAAATAGACATGTTGATTTCTACTCCTTTGTTATTATGTTTGAAAGATTGTCTTTTATGTGTGTAATGATGCTTGCATGTCTTTTGTATGTTACTTGTTTGTCTCTTGAATTGGGAAACCTTTCTTTTGGGTTTATACATATATAGATATTTATACTATAATGGGTTTTATATGATTATATACTATTTATACTACACGTAGAAATTCAACACTATATGTAGTATGGAAATACTCTAGGTTCATAACATTAGATAGAGTTGTATTATGATTCTTATAGCAATTTCATTTAGATATGAGTTAATGGGAAGGTTATTCCTGGGGTTAGGATAACCCACGAGAAAGGGGAAAACCTTAAAATAGAATAATAATAGTCAATATAAATCAATAAATTAAATGTGGTGAATAGATGACCTCACTCGAAGTTACTGGGTGATGAATCTTTGGCCAAAGTAGTATAGGTAGCCACTATCTACATTTCCAGTTCACTGTGCGATCTAATTTACATTCTAGGACGAGGTAATCATACATGAGGTAGTAGACATTATGGTAGCTCTAGATATGTAGGACACATCACTATGATCAAAAAAGGCTATTTGAAGGATGAGGTTACCAAATCAATCTCTTCGTTGAAGGGAGGGCTATCTTACCAAGTTTCGTAGATGTGCGAAGCACCGCAGTAAGTCCATGGTTGGTGGAAAATCACTTTAGTGATGCTTCTCCTCATGTAGTTGACAACCAATATTTGGGAGAAGGACATTCTAGACCATTTATATTTCTAGTTCATGTAAGCTTGTTAAATAAATGTATGCAATCATGTGTCCATCTATATTGAAATTGTAAAAGTGAAATGTTATCTTGAATATATTTATGTAAAGTGAAATAATACTTATATTATTGAAATGATTCTTTGATTATGCAATGGGAAAGTTTGGGAAATGTTATGTTTCAAATAATGCATTTATTATTGAATATAATTTTTTTTTTATTGTTCATTACATTAGATGCATAGACAATTTACTTGTGGGTAAAACTTAGTAAAATTACTAGGTAGAACAATGGGCATGTTACATGTGGTATCAAAGCTAGTGGGTTTAGCTCTAGAACCTATGTGCTCGCTATGTTTCCAATCCAACATTATATGAGTCTAATGTTTGGAAATTCTTGTGCCAAGATGGTGCATCTCAAGATGAATGCGAGAAAGTTAGTAATAAAAAATGAGCACTACCTACGAGCCAAGAAGGAAAGAGAATACCTTGTTTGAACCATTGAGGGAACTAATTATGACAACTCCATTTAGCTAAGTGATACCGATACTTTCACTCATGC
>VDFB02334510.1:0-49129 GCA_007258455.2 Sequoia sempervirens | reverse complement strand
GGGGTCTAACATGGATCACATAAAGGAGTTAAAATAGTAGTTAGAAAATTACTTTGCTATGAAGGATTTTGGGGCAACAAAACAAATCCTTGGTATGAATATTACAAGAGATAGGAAAAACTAAAAAATGTTTTTATCTTGGACTGATTATGTTGAAAAGGTGTTGCAGAGATTTCATATGGAGAATGCAAAAGTTGTTAGCACACCTTTGCCCATTCATGTCACATTGACTAAGGATATGTGTGCAAAGACACAAGAGGAGGAAGAAAAAATGTCCAAGGTACCATATGCTTCAGTTGTAGGCAGTTTAATATATGCCATGGTATGCACAAGACTAGATATTGCACATGTCATAGGATTTGTTAGCAGGTATATGAGTCATCCCGGAGTTGAGCATTGGAATGCAGTAAAATGGATTCTTAGGTATTTGAGAGGTACATCCAATAAATTTTTATGTTTTGGGGGCTCTAATACTGATTTAAAAGGCTATGTTGACTCATATTTGGTAGGGGATATTGATACCAAGCAGAGTACCACAAGTTATGTATTTACAATTGGTGGGACAACATTGAGTTGGATTTCTCGGTTGCAAAAGGTGGTTGCTTTATCCACCACAGAGGTAGAGTATGTAGCTAAAACAGAGGAAGAAAAAGAGATGATATGGCTACAATTTTTCATGGAAGAGTTGGGAAAACATTAGGCTAAAATTTACTTGTTTACGGACAGTCAGAGTGATGTACATCTTACAAAGAATTATGTCTTGCACTCTAAAAGAAAACACATACAATTGAGATATCATTTTATTCGGTCAATGTTGGAGGATGGATAGGTAAAGTTGGAAAAGATACATACAAATGACAATCCAGTGGATATGTTTACGAAGGCAATGAAAAGGGAGAAGTTGAGTTCCTCTTCATCTTTGGTTGGCCTTCAAGGTTGAATTTAAGTAAAAGGGAATTTTAGGGTCCAAGGTGTCGATTTCTGGTGGGAGTTGCAGGGGTAGTGGTGTTATGATTAGTCTCCAAGTGGGAGATGGTATGGAGTGGAGTCTGATCTGTCTCCAAGTGGGAGATTGTTGTGTTATGGAGACCAATCAAACTCAAATAAAATCTTCATCTTCATCTTACTTTATTTTATTTGTTGCACTTATTAAATATTTATGTTGCACTTGTATCTAAAAGGTGGTTACAAACAAATATTAAATGTTGGAAGTGATTAGTTACAACTGGAAGTGGTTAGTTACAATATTTTTTATTATAAAGTCAAAAGACAACTGAAAATATTGAATGTAGCCACCCAAAGAAAATGTTTTATTGGGTGTATGAGGTACAAAAAATGGCCACACTTCATTGGTAATTAATGGGACATGTGTGGGAGCATATTAGAACACTCGATGATGAGTTTTAAGGGTAGAAGGTCATGAAAAATGTTAGAAAAAAATTGTAGAGTAGTGGCTAGAAAAATGTAAGAGAAGCTACGGGTACCCGTAGCCATGGTTATGTAAAACCAACAAGTGAAAAAGGTGAAAAAAACATTGTTGCATGTTGTTGCATGTCTTTCCATATCTTTGCATGTCATTGTAAAGATTATTTGCTAGGAGATTAATATATTTTAATGGACCCTTTTGTTGGTGGATGTAGCCCAGATTTGGGTGAACCACGTTAAATATTTGTGTTCTTTTTTGTTGTCCATAATTTCTATGTGTTTTATTTCTCTATTTTATTGATCAAATTGGCATTTAACTGATTGAAATCTACCTTCTAACCCTAACACTTTTGTGTCGCAAAGAAAACAAAGAGAAACTCTTTCTATGGGTGAATAGTTTAAGTCGTATCCCACCAGTGTTCAGTTGATGTAGTATACTGCTCTTTCCTTGTTATCGTCGTGCATTGCTAAGAGAGATCCTAATACTGCTTGTATTATAGATACATAGAGTATCAATGCTTTATATAGAATAGGTGGCATTAGTACTGGAGGAGTGAGTAGATACTCCTTAACTTGTTGGAACACTTGATCACATCTTCCATCCCACTTGAATGTGATGTCTTTGTGTAGGAGATGGGTAAAGGGGTGACACTTGTCTCCCAATTGCATAATGAATCACCTAATGGACTATAGTTTCCCTTGTAGACTTCTTAGATATTTTAACATCTTCAGAGGATGTGTCACTTGTATAGCTTTTACTTTTGTAGGATCTACTTTGATGCCTCTTCTTGATACTATGTATCCTAGTAGCTTTCTAGATGTTACTTGGAATACACACTTTTTCGGATTGAGCCTCAAGTTATATTGTTCGAGCCTGTAAAAAAATTTTGCAAGGTTGGTCAAGTGGTCTTCTCTTTTGATGTACTTCACTAATATTCCATCCACATAATCTTCCATAGTTGTATGCAACATATCATGAAATATTGTAGTCTTTGCTCGTTGATAGGTCACTCTTGCATTCTTTAGACTGAAAGGCATGACATTCCAGTAGAAGGTCCCCCATGCACACGTGAAGTATTTTTTATTTTGATCATAAGGAGATATCTTAATTTGATTATATCCAGAGAATTCATCCATCAATGACAGCATTTCATGTCTTGTTGTTAGATCTAGAATCATATCAATGCTTGGAAGAGGGAAGTCATCTTTTGGACAAGCTTTGTTTAGATCTTGAAAATCTGTGCAGATTTTGATGCCCCCGGTGGGCTTTGATATTGATACTAGATTCGAGATCCATTCAGGGTAATCAATTGGTTTGATGAAACCCACATCTAGTAGTACTTTCTTTAGTTCTACTTTTATCAAAAGTGTTATTTGGGGATGCATCTTTCGTAGTTTCTGCTTGATGGGTTTAGCTCCATGAAATACGGCTAGGTGGTGTACGACCAATGCTAGATCTAACCCTAGCATATCTGCATATGTCCATGTGAAGTTTATCTTTCTTTCATTGTTGAATACTGAGAAGTTCGCTTTCTATTCAGGATCAAGTGATGTTGCATGGTATGTGATCTTGGGTGTTTTTGTTTTGCCAACATTTATAGGTTCTACTTTTTCAACTAGGATTGTTGACTTCTCTTGATATTTGAAAATAAAGATATTGAATCCTCCATCTTCAGGTGCCTTGGGGAGGTTTTCACCCTTAGATTTGTCCTTTATTTTTTTCTTTTCCATATCCGATAGAGCTACATCATGGTTTTCCCTAGGGGATCTCGTTTTGATTTTTACATTGTTTTCTTCAATTTTGCGAATAGAGGACACAATCTCCCCTCCGAAATATGCTTGTTTTTTGAGTTCCATCACAAACCCTACCTTATGATCTCTTGATGGTATATTGGTTTAAAGTCCCATAAACTCTACAATTGATTCATCATTCTGGAATTGATCCAAAAAAGGTGTATGGTGTTGTTGGTCCCAATCTATTAGTTATGGATAGCATAGGGGTAGGTTTTCATTGTTATTTGTAAAGCTTATCGAAGTTGTTGAAATGGTCAATATGGATCTAGCATCATTCTCCCATTGGGTATCTAGGTCATCGTTGCTAGAGGTGACAAAGGAAAGGGCATCCCATTCATACTCATTAGAATTTGTTTCATAATTATAGTCTATGAATCTAGGTTTTCTAGGTTAGGTAGGGAATATACATATACTAAAGCTTTCAAATAAGTCTTCCATGGGTAAATCATTGTCCATAAGATGGTAGATTTCCAATGTCTTAACGTTAGAAGAAGGAGCTCCTTTCTTAAAAGAGGTACATCCAATGTTTGGAGTAACCACATCTATCAAACCATAGCCTAATCCCATGCTCTTTTTCTTTGTTCCACTATAATAGGTTCCCATATTCCTTGTTTGTGTATCCCAAGGCCACCTTTTCCAATGTATCCCATTTTTTTAGCTAGTTGATACCCTTTACTTCTAGGATCAATTAAAAGGAATTGTAGTTGTTCTAGTTCTTCTTGGTCTTCTTTGTAGATCATTGATGAAAGGTCCTATTTGAATATTTCCTCATCCTTCATATCTCCCCACTTGGTAAAGATCATGGATTTGGATACCATTTTTACTACTTGAACATGTTTGATCTCCTTAGGCCCTCTATAAAACCTTTGGTGTTGGGGGAAGCATTCCAATGCAAAATGCTTGATTGAAATGATAGTTCTCATTACCTTTATCAATTACTTGAATCTTGGAATCATATTTTGGTTTCTCATTTGATTGGGTTTTAGCTGAGTTCGATGGTAGTGTTGATGGGTCAACATATGAGAAGGAGTGAAATGATATATCATTACTAGGTACACACTGGATTTTTTTGTATTTCTCCTCCAATTTTGCATAGTAGTGGAAGGGTTCAGGATTAGTGTATAATGTGACCTCTCTTCCTGATTTTTGCCTGAAATCACATATTTTTAGAAAATACAATGATTTATGACTTTAAAGGTTCCATTTAAATTATTTTAATTAAAGAGGGATTGATCAAACCCGTCAAACCCCACTGGATGGGAACATATTGAGTTCAAGCCATACCTATATTAATTCTCCCTCTACACCTATCAAATGCTAATAAAAATACTTTTGATTTACCTTTTAGAATCAAATGAATTCATTTCACTTATGCTTTGTAAACCTCATTACTTATTATAAGCTTCCTAAAAAGTATAATTTTAAATATGTTTAATTCGGTGTTATGTTTTATTTCTTATTTCTTGTGAGCGGTAGAGTTTCCAATGAACATCAAGTTCTTTCTTTGCATCTGAAATAATGAAAATGAGAAAAAAATTTTAAAAATACATATTACCCTAGGTATTACAGTCCTTATTCCAACAAAAAGTGAGTTGTGAAAATTGCGTAGGCTGATTCTGTTTATTTTTTAATTTTTTTTAAAAAATATAATTAGAATCTACACAAAATATCTAACAAATAACTAGTTTGATTCATCTTCAAAACCTTAATGGTTTAGCTGCTATAGGTGTAAGAAAGTGAATCTCTGGTGAAAAAACCCAATTTTAATGTCAAGTTTGGCCAAAAATTGTAACCCATTATTGTGGGATCACCCTTTAGCTAGTTGATACCCTTTACTTCTAGGATCAATTAAAAGGGGTTGTAGTTGTTCTAGTTCTTCTTGGTCTTCTTTGTAGATCATTGATGAAAGGTCCTATTTGAATATTTCCTCATCCTTCATATCTCCCCACTTGGTAAAGATCATGGATTTGGCTACCATTTTTACTACTTGAACATGTTTGATCTCCTTAGGCCCTCTATAAAACCTTTGGTGTTGGGGGAAGCATTCCAATGTAAAATGCTTGATTGAAATGATAGTTCTCGTTACCTTTATCAATTACTTGAATCTTGGAATCATATTTTGGTTTCTCATTTGATTGGGTTTTAGCTGAGTTCGATGGTAGTGTTGATGGGTCAACATATTAGGAGTGAAATGATATATCATTACTAGGTACACACTGGATTTTTTTGTATTTCTCCTCCAATTTTGCATAGTAGTGGAAGGGTTCAGGATTAGTGTATAATGTGACCTCTTTTCCTTCATGAGAAAACTTTAGACACTAGTGGAATGTCGAAGGAGCTACTTGTAGTGCATGAATCTGTGGGTGTCCTAGAAGAAGGTTATACGGTAGCTCAAGGTTTAGTACCTGACATGTTGTTTCTATTGTTGTCGATCCTACCTGTATAGGTAGCCTGATTGTCCCTTCTAAATTTCTATCTAGGTCATCATATGCTCTTATAGTGATGCATTTTTCCCTTGTCAATTACATCATCAAAATAGCCTAGTTGTTTAACAAATTTCAAGGTATAGATGTTTAAACCTACACCATTATATATCAATACTCTTTTGACCATATGTTTGTGGACACCAACCTCTATATAGAGGGCTTGGTTGTGGAATGAATTTTGTGGAAGGTCTTTCTTAGAAAATACTAAATGATGATTGACCATGATTTTTCCAACCATGGCTTGAAACTGATCAGGATTGAGGTCATTAGGGAATGATGCTTCCAAATCTTTCTCTAGTATTTCCTTCTACGCAGGTGATAATCTTATCAGCTCTAGGACGGAGATCAAAGTGGGAGTCTTCTTCAGTTGTTCCACAATACTATGGTCATTGGATGACTTAGTTATGGGTTTAGGTGGGGCTCCTTGTATTGTTACATTTCCTCGACAGGTAGTTACGTTACATTCAGGGTCCTTGCCTCATATAGTTAACACATTGACCCTAGTGCCATTTTCTTATGAGAGGGTACTTAGGATGGTGTCACCATAGGTGTATTTGGCATTGTGATAGTCTTGTTCTTTCCCTTTTCCATTCTTCTTAACATGGTTAGGAATTGGATTTGTGTAGATTTGGAGGTATTTTTTCCAGGACGGTGTTCAATATCTACTTCTCCTTTATCAATCAAGTCTTGTATTATATGTTTAAGTCTCATATAGTCATTCATCATATATCCCTTGATCTTGTGGATCTCACATAAGTCTTTTTCATTGTACCACGGTGTTTTAAAACTCATCTCTTCATAGTTTGGATAGTCGTTGACTTTGATGGGATTTTTTTAACTAATTTTCACATGATCATCTTAAGTGGTTCTCCTAATTGAGAAAATTTCCTCCTTGGTTGGTCATATTGTCTTTTTTGTCCTCCTTAATTTGTCTGTTGGTTATCTAATTGACTATTTTGGGGATAGGTGAGTTGATTGTTTTGTACGTTGTTGGGAGCATAGCTCGTTTGTGAAACTTTGGGTTTGTTTTGCGCCATGTTGGGATTTTTCACATTCCATATAGCTCTAGCATCAACTACTCCATCATTTGTAACATTTTTGTTCTTGGCCCAAATCTTGGGTTTCTCATTCAAACTAGAAGAATTGTCTTTTGGGTTGTTTAGCTTAATCACTCCCCTTGCTATGAGAGCTCTTTCAATGTGTAATCCCTTTTCAATAGTCTCTTCGAATTTAGTGGGGCACAACATGGTGAGTTGATAATTGATTTTTTCTTAGAAATTGAAAAAAAAAAATCCACTAGTTCTTTATCGAGAATAGGCCACTTGCACCTACTAGACTTATGTCTCCATCTTTGTAGGTAGGATGTAAAGGATTCTCCTTGACTCTATTTAATTTTATAGAGGTCAGTGATGATGACATCCTATTCTATGTTGAATGAAAAGTGGTTTACAAACTTGGTAGTTAGTTTGTAAAAACTTTTAATACTTGGTGGAAGATGGGAAAACCATTCCATAGTGTGACCAGTAAGACTACATGGAAAAATTCTCATTAGGTAGGAATCATTGTTTTGTACTTCCATGTAAGATATCGATAAATCTCACACATGTTCCACTGGATCTCCTTTTCCCTTGTACTTGTCAAATTTTGGTATTTCAAATTTTTTAGGGAAGGGGAGCATGGTAATAGAGCAGTCAAAAGGGAATGGACATATATCTTGTAGATTAGGTTTTCTTGGGTTTTCCAATCTGGATGTCCAATATCATTTTATTTAGGGCTTGGAGTTGCATGCCTACCTCTGTGTTTGGTACATTTGTTTGTGTTGATCTTGTGTGTAGTATCCTTGTTGTCCTACCATGTTCGTTTGGTCATAGGTTGGGTATTGTGGATTTATAGGACCTTGGTAACCATGTTGGGTGGAAGGAGGGTTAAGTCCTTGTTGTATGAAAGGAGGATTAAGTCCTTGTTGAATGTAAGGAGGATTAAGTCCTTGTTGAATGTAAGGAGGATTAAATCCTTGTTGTGTGAAAGGAGGATTAAGTTCTTGTTGAATGGAAGGAGGATTAAGTCCTTGTTGGATGGAAGGAGTATTAAGTCCTTGTTGAATGTGAGGAGGATTTGGTCCTTGTTGATTTTGTTGAGGAGGGGTACCTTGATAGTGCATTGGTGGTACACCTTGCTATGGTGGATTATGTTGAAGGGTACTCTAGTAAGGCATTGGTGGTACACCTTGTTGTTGGGATGATTTTTTTTTTAAGGTTACCCTAGTAGTGCATTGGCAATACACCTTATTGTGGGAAAAATTGTTTTGAAGGTTACCCTAATAGTGTGTTGGCAGTACACCTTGTTGATGGGATGAACTGTATTGAAGGTTACCTTGGTAATGCATTGGCGGTACACCTTGTTGATGGGACTGTTGATTGGAAAGGGTACCATATGGAACACCTTGTTGATGTTGATTGGGAAGGAGACCATGTGGCCCACCTTGTTGATGTTGATTGGGAAGGGGACCATGTGGCCCACCTTGTTGATGTTGTTGATTAGGAAGGGGACCATGTGGCCCACCTTGTTTATGTTGATTGGGAAGGGAACCATGTGGCCAACCTTGTTGATTTTGTTTATTTGTTTGAAGGTTTCCAAAATAGTTTGCTTGCGGCATACCTTGTTGTGGAAATTTCCCTTGTTGATTTTGTACATTTTGGGAAGGGTCAATTTATGAAGTGTTTTGGGGCATGTATTGTCTTGGTGGTGGTTTGTTACCTTGTGGCATGTATTGAGATGGACCTCCTTGATATTGTTGAGCCATTGCTACTTGTTTGATTTGGGATAGTTTCCTAAACAAAGGGTTGTCCATTGGTTGATAACTGCCTTGTGAGAAGATTGGTGGTATGGAATCTCCAATGGTTTGGGTATTTCTCTCACAATTGTGTTATCTCCTAAGGGAATGAGGTGAGGATATTTAATACCTTCCACATTGAAGTCTATAGGTAACTTAGCACCACTTTGTGTTAATTTGAAGTAGTTATTTGGATCCTTTCTTAGGAGTTTTTCCATCAATTTAAGTACCTTGAGATTGTTGGAGTGTTGAAATAACTCTTCATCATCTAATTCTTCCACACTATCCACTTCTTCTATGACCATGTCCTTGGGATTTTGGTTTGATCTATCCATCATTTCTTGTTGTCTAAGGTTACTTCCTCCTCACTAGGTTATTGGTTTGATGTTGCCTTCAATGTGGGTTCCTTTTGAGGAGTTACAAGGTCACTTGGTCTATAACCGCATGGGTCACTTCTGTCATTTGTGGTGTTCTCTAGAGGTACACTAGAGCTTCTTTTTTTTGCTTCCCTCTTTTTTTTGTATTGGGATCATGTGGTTGTCATAAACAAGCATCAAGATTTTGTGGAAGTTGGTGGTTTCTATCTAGAAGAATGCTTTTTAAAAAAAAAATTATATTTTTTTTGTGTTTTAGGATTTTTTGTTTCTAAAAGGATGGTATCTATTGCCATGTGGGAGGTGGTAATACGGGCCTTTTGGCTACAAGTTCTACTTTTTGTTCCTCTTTATCTAGGAATTTAGTTTTGTTTCTCCACTAGGTGGGTGTTTCATTTTTCTCGAATATGAAGCTCCTCAAACTACCCATGATATCTCTTCGTTTGCATTCAATTTGTGTGAGACTTGGTTGTATGACAGGTGTCATAAGGTTTGGTTGTTGAACTGGAGAAATTAGATGCCAAATGGTCATAAAGTGAATGGTTTTTTTAAATGGTTTTCATGATACTCAAGGCCCTAAAGTTTGACTGATGTTTTGGATGAAGCTATTTTTGGAACTCAAAATGTTGAAAGACTTGGATCAATATTTCACTTTTTTTTTCTAGAGGATATGTTATAGGAAATTTACTTGAACTAGCCTTGAGGTTCAAGAAAATGTTGATATCTTAGAATTTTGAGTGAAGGAATGATCCAAGTTGTTTGTTTTGATTTTGAATTCTAAAAGTAGGATGAGGTGTTTGAGTTTGCAAACAAATGATGGAATGATGTAAATTATGGCGTGTTTTGGGAGTCTAACCATTTTCATTCAAGATTTATAACTAGTTTCGGATTAGTCTTCTCACTAGTACCAACAAACAGAGAAAAGGCAACAGTTATAGAGCAATAGCAACAATTTCTATCAAAAGCGGCCAAATTTTGGTCGACAGTGGCTAGATTTGAAAAGCAACTACAACTAAAAAAATTGAAAGCAACCTTTATGTGTAAATTTTTTGATAGGTGAATTTGTGCAATAAAAAGTAGTTGTTTTGTCAAGAGTGGCCAGATTTTGGTTGACTATGGCCAAGAAAATTGGTCAAGTGCAGCACAAAAATGATCAACTGTGACAATTTTTAGATTAGGTGTGTTCAAGTTAGCAAAAGTGCCAGGTTTTCACCAGTAACTATCATAAGATAGAGAGCGAAAGCGGTAGATTTTTTGTCAACTACGACCAGTTTTTGGTTAACTGCAGAAAAAATAGAAGCAAAAGCAACCTTTGTTCAATTTTGTTTCCCAATTTCTACGTCAACAATGGTTTGGATAAATTTTACGGATTTGGATGACTTTGTTGGATTTGATTTTTCAAGTGTCTTGTTTTTGAGATATGGCAAATGATACAACAGTAAATGTATGGACTCTGACATGAAGCTTTTACCACAAACACTTTTTTTTGGATCTAAATGTCTATAACTTTAAAGGAATGTTTCTTTCCACCAAGTGAAAATTAAGATACCAAAAAAAGCTATAGTTTTCCAATGTTAACTTCAGATTTAATGCGACTTGAAATCTAAGCCTAAATATTTGAAAATTTTCAAAGATATTTTTTTTAGGATATATTTTAGGGAGTGCAAACATAGGGATCTTTTCAAAGTATTCATATTAACCCTAAGGTGTTGTTATTTGATGAATATGTTGATGTGTGTTTGAGTTGTTTTGGAATCATGTAATGTGTTGAGTCACAAGCAACACAATCCTAGCTCAAGTGGGTTCTTCTTGATGGGCTTTTCGCATGCCCTTCGTAGTAGAAGGGATGATTTTACATGTAATCTAGGGAAAAGTGTAAAGGTATGTTAAGAATGAAATATTAATCTCTACACTTCAACCAAAATCGTACATGGCAAGTAACTTCTTGGAAATAAATTTCCAATGCACCACTTCAAAGAACTCTTTGGAAGGAAAAAGTTGGCCACTACAAACAAAAGGTTTTTAATGACAACAAACTAAGAACACCCATTGTTTCACTACCATCCGTTGGCCACTTAAGGCTCTTCAACTGTTCCCTTCCAATTAAGGAGATGGATTAGGTGCAACACGTTCACACCTTGGGATTGAAGTTACTTTCTCATGATTTCACATCCTTTGATATAGCCCACTAGTAAACTTTCTTCAAGAACTTGTTTATGAATTCTCCATTGTGGGATGTACTTCATAACAAGCCCCCTCTGTAAGGATAAAAATAAAGAGACAAAAATCTGAAATTCAAAGTATTTTTTTCGTCACCCAAGATTTCCCAAAAGATGTGAGGGGAGAGGATAGGTACTCAGTTTTCCAAACATAGAATACACATTATACACTTCATCACAATGTTATTTTTAAACACCTCGAGTGACATTATCCAACCAAATAAAGTGTGAAAAAGACTAGCATTTTTTTTTTTTATGTTGCACCAAAATTGAAGTGTTTGAGATATCAAGCAATGTAGATAGCAATGTGCAAGTCAGAAAAATGATTTGTCCAATTTTAATCACCAATTGAAGTGTTTCTAAAGCCTTTTCTTAATTGGTCAACAAAAGGAAATCGCTCGTTTCATCAACATATTGAAATCGTTGGTCAAAGGAAAGCATTTTTTAGAGCACCAAAAGAAAGTGTGGTTCTAATCTAGAAAAAAAATGAAAATTTCTTTTTAGAGCACCAAACTGAAAACATGCAAGTTGTGGGGTTCATTTTATAGCACCAATTTCAACGTTTTCTAAGCTAGAAAAGCTTTTTGAACATTCTTTTTAAGCACCAATTGAAAAAATTTCCTAAGCTATAAAGATTTTGAAAGATCCTTTTTAAGCACCAAATCAAAAGTTTTTCTAAACTAGAAAGCTTTGTGAAATGTTCTTTTTGGAGCACCAAACTAAAAATATACAAGTTGTGGAGTTCATTTTATAGCACCACTTCAAAGTTTTCTAATTTAAAAATATTTTGAAAATTTGAAAACTTTGACTATTCACCTTCTCTGCAATAAACGTTAGTTTTTTCTTCATGTAACATGTACCATATCCTGCAAGAGTTGCACAAATGATGTTACACCACTCAAACATCCAAACCAAGTAACCAATAGTGTTAGAAATCAATAAAATGACTTGCAGCTTTTAGATAAAACTTTAACAAAGCAAAAGCAAATTTTTTAAGAAAATGAGACCCTGTTAGAAGCAACTACTACTAAAAAAATAAAAAGCACCCTTTGTTTATCTAGCAAAAGCGGCTAGAAAATGCAAAAGTTCCTCTGTTATTTTAGTAAAAGCAATTAAAATAGCAAAATTAGCTAGAAAATGGGTGACTATGGTCGAAATGAAAGATCGACCACATGAATTTCTTGTAGCTTTTGCATGAAATTTTTTTAAGCATGTTTTCAAAACCTGCAACTATTCAAAACTCACTCAAAGACATGTTAGTGTTAAGGACCATGGTACCACTAGGCATGCCAAAATGTGTAAGGGGGAAATCAAATAAGATGCAATAAGATCAAATATAAATTGAAACTAATCTAATTTAAAACAAAGATCATGACTCATGCCCATTACTCACGAAATGAAACTACGAGAACAATGAATTCAAGAAATCAATTGAAACAAAACAATATAAAATGAATTCAAAAACTATAGTGTTACCATCACATGTTGAAGTGTATTTGCAATGATGTTGTATCATTTGTTGTATCAATGCAAATCCTCCATTTTGTGCATAGAAAAAGCTTCAAAGTTGTGTGTGTGTTGATCGAAGATGTGTGTAAAGCTTGTCAAAAGATTGATTATGATTTTAGCATTACTTCATTGTGCAAAAGATGTTGATTCCCTGATCATTTTTGAAAAGAAATGAGGTTGTTATATAGATTTTGTGTTTTGAAATGAATGTGCAAGATCACATAGTAGAATATCCTGATCAATAGTTCAAAACCGTTGAGAGGATTTAGATGGGAAGAATTAGTGTATTTTTATTACATAATCGGTGTGATTGAAGAAATCAATTTGAGCCTTTACTGGGATTGAGGAAATATATTGAATAATCTATGGAATTGAAGAAATCAATTTGATCCTTTAGTGGGATTGAAGAAATAAATGGAGTAATCTATGAAATCAATTTGAGCCTTTAGTGGGATTGAAGAACAGATGAATCAGTCAGGAATAGAGTGAACAATCAAGGGATTGTAATTTGCTCAATCATGAGAGTGGGTGAGGATAACTAATTAATTGATTTAATTAATTAATATTTTTGAGTTGAGCATGCAAATCATGTTTGAATTTTGCAAAAAAAGTTGTATTTGTTTTTTGACCTTTTTGATGATGTTTTGAATAATTTATTTAATTATTCAAGTTTAGGGGAAAGTGATTTAATTAAACTATTAAGTTTTAATAATTTAATTGATTTAGGGGAATAAAGTGAATTAGCAACATAATTAAATAATTAATGTTATTTAATTAATCAAGAGGAATAAAGTTAGATTAGGACTTTATTAAATAAATGAAATTTATTTAATTAGTCAAAAATGATAAAAAGGTGAATTAATTAAATAATGTAATATTATTCAATTAATAGAGGAAACTAGGGTTTTGGATGCAATTGATGTGAAATGCAGTGATATTAGGTGATAATGATGTCGATGATGAGAAAATTTCATTTAGGATGTGTGATATGCATTAGGTCATTTTTACATGTCTATAGTAAGATACTTGACCGACCAGACTATATATGTAACAGGCTCACCCCCAACCCCATGCTATAGTTCTAGTATTAGTTGCATCTCGCAATATAGATGTAGGCGACCTGATCAACCTAAGGTTGTATTACGTACATAAGCATTATGTAGATAATTGATCCAAATTGATCGATTAAATCCCATCCATCATGTGTACCCATCTATCTCATGCTAGAAGGTAGAAGTGTACCAACTAATCTATCAGTCGTATCACATATATAATCAAATCAATGTTTGGTTCATCTATCGAGTGTATCTATCTCATGAGAAGTTTACCCATACCCATCTATCCAGTGCTTGAAGGAAGTGTACCAACTTATCAAGTGCCCCATAGTTCTAGATGGGAAGTGTACCAACTGATCAAGCATGGATGGTGAGTGTACCAACTAATTGTGTGCCATATATATAAGGGGATGGTGAGTGTTTCTGGATGGATATCTAATATGGATGGTGAGCGTATCTAGATGGATGGCTAGCTATGAATCTAGATAGATATCAAGCTAGTCTATCTAGTGAGCTACTGATCTATATGGCTATCTACTAATTCGGTTGGCTACCTACCCTAGACAAGCAGGGGAGTAAAGGATTACATTAGGTAAGTTGGGTAGGCAATATTTGGGAAAGAAGGAATGGAATCAAATCTACTTCATGGAAATAATTAATTATCTTTTCATGTGTGTTCGTTAATACATATATAATGGATTAACTCAACTACTTTAGTCAACCTCAATTATCAAGCTCCCCTCAATTGTCTCCTTTATCTGATCCATCCAAATATGACTGTCCTTCCCCTGCAGGGCCATATTCCATACTGACTTTTGAGATATCATGTAGGTGATGCTTCGGGTTTAGAGAGGATACAACAACCACCACTCGAGTGAACAACTCTCGATTGGATACCGAATCAACAACCGTACAAATCCCCAAGGGGATGTGATAGAATCAATTCAATCACCTAGATTCAAAAGAAGAAAAGTAAGTGAGGAAGATGAATCAGTCTAGTTGGATCCAAGTGATTGACCATCAATAAGAAATCTTGACTCTTTATTTTCCACTTCTCCTAGAAATGAGTTGGGTAGAAACCATAAAAGAATAGACCAAGGACAGATTAACTTAATCAAAACTCACTTAGGTATAATCCATGTTCCATTGGAAGGATAACCAACCAATAGGAGTTCAAGAAGAACTAAAGGGCCATGGTGATAGTTAAGACAAGTTTTGAGAGATAGTTCATGATTCTAAACGAGGAAGTGACTCAATGCATATTTTCCATTCAAGTATAACATTGACAAATGCACGAACTTGTAAGAAAAATAGTACATTTTCAACCCAAAATCAACTCAATTATTTCCCTCCTCTCCTTTCCCTCCCAACAGGTTGAGCAGTGGTAGAACCATAGATAGGTTTCATGAGGTTGATCTCGATGTGAGAGAGAAATTTAAAACTCCTAGGCCCACCTACCTACCTATAGTAGGGATCTGCCTAAGCTCAGAAGGAAGGAAAGAGAAGCTGCTCCCTATCCTATAAGGAATAGGTGGCGACCTACCTAAGCTCATAAGGAAAGAATCTTCTAGTAAGGTTAGGATGCTCTCATCCATTAGGTAGGTAAATTGGGACCTTTAAATGAGATAAAAAGAGCCATAAGTGCATTGAAATCATTAGAGTAGGGCTTACTAAAAATAAAGTGGCACAGCCATGGTAGGAGGGTCCTCAGAGAGAACAATCCAAACCGTGTAGCAAGAGTAACACAACGAAAGCAATACAAAATATGGAGGAAAATGAAGATTAACACATTCTCATTAATAGAAATCTTAGTTACATTTGGCTGACAACATCTAGGCTTATAGCTTCAGCTCACAGGCCTGAATATACATGCTCAATAATACATCATTCATATATTCTCCTATATGTGAGAAAAATCTTACAATATAGATCCTCTATTCTATCTTCACTATTTCACTGCCCTATTCTAATGATCGATTACAAGCTTTATACTATATCTGTGGTTCAAGAAACATCTGTGTCAGCCAAAGATCATCGCATTTTCCAATGAAAGAAAATATGATGAGGGCATGAACAAGTTGGCCTCAAATTTGAATTACTCTTAAATAGGTGTGTAAGACGAAGTGTGGACCTATAATGAAGGTTGTGGACACTCCAAGGAACATTTAAGATCACACCGTTAAGATCCACAAGTCACGAGAATGATCCACGAACGATCAGATTGGTCGTTAGGCTTGGAAACTATTCTAGTGCTGGTTCAAGAAATTGTCATGAAATCCATAATCAATAACTTGCTAGAAAATGATCCAACCTCGCTCAAATCTTGGAATAAAGAAAATGAACATGTCCATGATGTACGTAGAGATCCACAGGGTCTAGTGAGAAAAGATGATGAATCCACCAACATGAACTGAGAAAGAACAAAACAAAGGAAAAACTAAAAGGAAGATATTTTTTTGGTTGATGCAAGATTGCCAAGAACCAAGGATGCTCCTTCATCAGACAACTGAGCTTAATGAAAAGTGAGTCTCACTTTGCAAGGGCCAAAGTAAAACCAAGGCAGTCTACCTCAGCCTAAGAAATCCATGAAGAATCCTCCACTAGTCTACCTCTCCATTTCACAAGATATTCTTTATATTGTCTTCCACGAGTCTTCCTTCCATCTCTAATATCCAGAATCTCCTCAATCTCATCTCAGTATTGTTTAGGAAACTGATTCTCCAATTCCATTGTACTATCTTCATTGAATTATGCTTCATAATATTGATGTAGGTCTGCAATGTTGAATATAGGTGATATACCCATACCATCCGGTAACTCTACTTCGTATGCATTTCCTGAATCAAAATTCTTCAAGATCCTACAAGGTCCAAACTTCCTCATCTTCAGCTTGTTGTATATCCCAACTGGAAATATTTCCTTCCTCAAATATACCATCACTTCATCTCCAATTTCAAACTCCTTATGTCTCCTCTTCTCATCTTCCTTCTCCTTATACTTTTGATTCATATCTTCCAATTGTTGTTTCACTTGAGTATGTACTTTCTTCATGTGTTCTGCAAATTCCTCTACTTATGCACTCCTTTTATCTTCCATACTGATGTCTCTTAACTCTGATATACATCTAGGATGAATTCCAGTAACAATCTCAAAAGGTGTATTTCCTGTACTCCTGTTCGCTGAATTATTAGATGCAAACTATGCTTGTGCTAGGACTAAATCCCAACTTTCGGTCTTCTCTCCAAACAAACATCTCAGCAAATTCCCTAAGCTCCCATTCACTACTTCTATCTATCCATCAGTCTAGGGGTGAAATGTAGAACTGAACTTCAAATTTGTCTTCAACTTCCTCCAAAGTTTCCTCCAAAAGTAACCAACAAACTTTACATCTCTGTCTGAAACAATACTCCTAGGTAATCCATGTAATTTGACCACTTCCTTGAAAAATAATTTTGCTACATGCACTGCATCTATTGTCTTCCTACAAGGTATGAAATGTGTCATCTTAGAAAATTTGTCTACCACCACAAATACAAAATCATTACCTCTTTGTGTCTTCGGAAATCCAAGTATGAAATCCATGTTGATATCCTCCCAAGGTCTTTCTGGAACTGTCAAAGGCTTATACAATCCAACATTCTAACTACTCCCTTTTGCAACTTGAAAAACTCTACAACTCTACACAAATCTCCTGACATCCTTATGAATCTGCGGCCAAAAATAATTCTCACTCACCAATGCTACCGTCTATCAATTCCAAAATGTCCTGCCAATCCTCCACTATGCTTTTCTTTCACCAAGTTTTCCCTCATTGAACTCTGGGGTATACACAACTAATTACCTCTGAACAACATATCCTCCTGGATGAAATAATCCAACCACTGGCTTCTATCCTCCAAAATTGGTTCCTTACAAGCTCTCCAAGGTTCTGCAAAATTTGGATCTTCCTCATACAAGTTCTTCAATTCATCAAAACCTAATGTCTCCACTCTCATCTCTGTCAAAAAATTTCTTCTCCTACTCAATGCGTCAGCAACTCTATTTGAATTTCCACTCCTATGCTTCAAAATAAAATTATAGCTCTGCAAGAATTCCACCCATCTCATGTGTCTTTGATTCAACTTACCTTGATTGTTCAAATATTGCAATGCATGATGATCCATATATAGCAAAAACTCCTTAGGAAAAAAATAATGTCTCCACTTCTTGAAGGCTTAAACTATGGCATAAAATTCCTGATCGTACATTGAATATCTTCTCCTAGCATCATTCAATTTCTCATTGAAATAAGTTATAGGTCTCCCTTCTTGACTCAATACTGCTCTAACTGCACTTCCACTTGCATCACAATCTACTTGAAATACCTTAGTGAAATCCAGTAAAGCCAACACAGGCTGCTCAGTCACCTTCTGCTTCAATAATTCAAAACTCCAATCTACTCTAGATGTCCATCTAAAATCTTTTATATCTCCTCTCATCGTTTTTGTCATAGGGCTGCAAATAGAACTGAAATTCCAAATGAATTTTTGGTAGAAACTAGCCAATCCATGAAATGATCTTACCTCTCCAATACTTTCAGGTGTAGGCCACTCAAATATTGCTCTAACCTTCTCAGGATCCATCTTTAATCCATCCACAGATATCACAAATCCCAAATATACCAATTCCTCCTTCATGAAACTACACTTCTTAATGTTTATCAGCAACTACTCTTCTCTCAACCTCTGCAAAACTTGTCTTATGTGGAACAAATTTTCTTCTCTACTCTTACTGAAAATAAAGATGTCATCCCAAGTACACAATCACAAACTTACCCAAGAATTTATTCAATACCTCATTCATCAATCTCATGAAAGTACTTGGTGCATTTGTCAATCCAAAATGCATCACCAACCACTCATACGCTCCTTCATTTGTCTTAAATGTTGTCTTCCACTCATCTCCTTCTCTGATTCTTATATGATGATATCCACTCTTCAAATCTATCTTTGTAAAATATCTAGCTCCACTCAAGCAATCCATAATGTCATCCATCTTGGGTAAAGGGAATCTATAATTTACCATGATCTTATTTATGGCTCTTGAATCTATACACATTCTCCATTCTCCATCCTTCTTAGGTTCTAACATAGCAGGTATTTCACAAGGACTTAAGATTTCTCTTATAAAACCCTTCCTCAACACTTCTTGTACTTGTCTATTCAACTCCTCATTCTCTACAGGTGTCATCTGGTGTGTTGCTTTATTAGGAAAACTAGCTCTAGGAATCAGATTCATGCAATGACTAATACTCCTCATAGGTGGTAATCGATCAGGTACATTATCTGAAATGATCTCCTCGTATTCTGTCAGCAACTCCTTTATCTCTTCCAGTTGTTCTTCCACATTCTTTAGGTCTTCAACCTTCTTAGGAACTAAGGCATAACACATATTCTCATGTCTCAACCCATCAAGGAATCTTCTTTCATCAACCAGACAAACCCTAGCATTCGTACAAACCTAAACTATAGGAACATCTTCCAATGGAAATAAAATTTTCTTCATCCCATTAGCAACAATGGTGTATATATTCTTCTTTCCATCATGAATAGATTGTCTATCATACTACCAAGGCCTTCCCAACAAAATATGACATATATCCATAGGCATGATATCACACAAAACTTCATCATGGTAATTTCCTATTTTCAATTTCACCAAGCATTGTTCACTTACCAGAATATTATGCTCATCTTGTATCCATGCTATCTAATAGGGTTTCGAGTGCTTCAATATTTCTAACTTCAACTTAGTCACCATCTCTTCAGAAACTAGGTTCTCAGAACTTCCACTATCAACTATCACCTTACAACATTTACTAGCTACCTTGCATCTTGTCCGGAAAAAAATCTTCCTTTGCAACGGTTCCTGCTCCCACTCACTCTGACACAATACTCTTCTATTTACCGACACTTCTCCTTCTTATGGTTTATTAGATCATCCAGCATGATCTTCCTCAACAAAGGTGGTTCTTCTGTTGCTCTTGGTCTTTCTACTCGTCTCTCCCTGATTGCATTCAAATGTTCTATGTCCTCCTCCAAATTTATAACAAGTTCCTCTGAATACCCTTTTCTCTTGTCCTCTATCATCTCTTCTATATCCTACATTTTGGTAACCATCGTATCCTCCTCTTCTATAATTCACCTTACATTTATATCATTTGTGGCCTACACACTCTACTCAACATCTCCAATAATTCACCTTACATTTATATCATTTGTGACCTAAAATAATCTTAATTAGGTCAGCTCAGCCTTAATGAAACTTATGTACGTCAAACGTGCAACACCAAAAGAGGTCAAAACCAAACACTTCTATGGTGGAAAGAAGTGAAGTAAAACCATTCCAAGGGTTAACTAGGACCCAAATCTACACTGACACACTTCACCACACATCCAAAAACAACAAACAATCTCTATAATTAGTGCTAGCATGCCAGGTCAACCAACCTACACTAACACTAACAAGCGACAACATACATATCTTTCAAGGTCCAAAAACATCTCGTGAACCACATAAAAAGTTTCCATAACATCCAAGAATATTCCACATCATTAGAATATTCAACCCCACTAACACAACCACCTAAAACTAAAGAACACTTTCATTCTTTACAACCAAATACAGTAGAACATACACACAACTCACTAAACAACCTTCTAGAACAACTCAGCGCCTAAAACCTTAAGGGAAAGTAGATACAAACAATATAAGCATGTTCCCAAATCTGCAAGCCAAGAAACTTCAACACTAATAAATGTAAAGCAATTCCATTTCTCTCAAGCAACCTTCTTCACAAAAAAACACTCTGTCAAACACATCTTCTACTTTGCGCAATCTAGAGCTTGAAACTCTAGATATAACACCTTTGAACAACTCTAATCATCACATTCAAATTGCACAAGAATATCTTCAACCTTGAAGAAATGTGGAGCACAACACTGAACAAAACTTTGTCACACTGCACACTCTTTTACTCAAATTTTCTCAAAAGCACTTGGAAACCAAGTGAACCAACTACATCGGCAACACTAGAAACACTTCTCCAACACATCTATAGCATCTACAACACTTCTCATCATGACTATACTAGAGGTTGAAATCAAACCATATAGATGAAAACATAGTGCAACACTCAACAACACAAAACTCTTCACACTAGGGTTGACATTAATGTGATGTCATACCACAATATATCCATACTACCCGCAATCTCAAAAAATCTCCCAAATACACTCAATATTCCAACATCTCCAATACTATGGGTTGACATCAATGACAACACCAGAAAACTTCCAACAATCTCTCCCATTTTCATTGATGGCAATACCAGCTCTCTGAAAAAACATCAACAATAAAAGCAACCAACACCACTCCCCCTATCTAGGGCATCTCTTACTCTTCATTATCTCTTTTACTCTTATGAACACTCTCACCCCTATGTCTTCTATACTAACTTTCAACCACTCTAACTCTCTCTTGCAATACTCTTTTAAACTATGGTTTTTAAACCAACTCTCTCCCCCTTTGACATCAATGGAAAAGGGCCATAAACTCATCCAACTCTCTTTCCTATATTTAACTCTTTTTCTTTTCCCTTTTGACAACACTCAAAGGCCAACACTTGCACACCATCTACATAGATTTTTGTTTTTGTTTTTCCCTGTTGACATTTGTATACTCCACTTTAGAAAACACTTGCAACACCAACAAGAAACTAATTTATCTCCACTACTCTCACTTTTTAGCACTCTCCCCCTTAAAAGTACAAAATATGCTCCATCTAACTGCATCAACCAACAATCACTACCTACTCCCCCTAAGAGGTAGCATCCATCAATCTAGAACAAATAATGATTCTTGATTGCTACATTGGACTAATGCACTTGATCTTATGCGTCTAGTTAAAAGGAGGGGCAATAACCCCTAACTTCTGTCAGAGTTAATCAAAAGTATCTTTTGGAAGAGCCTTAGTGAAAATATTTGCAACCTGATCCTTTGTAGGTACATACTCCAACTTCACCTCATTCTCTATAACCTTCTCTCTCAAAAAGTGATACTAGATTAAGATATGTTTTGTTCTTAAATGCATTACCAAGTTCTTTGAAATATTGATAGCACTTGTATTATCACATAAGATAGAAATAGGTTCATCATATGATACTATGATATCCTTCAATGTTTGCTTCATCAACAACACCTATGTGCAACATGATGATCTTGCAATGTACTCTACTTCTACAGTAGATAATGACAATGAATCTTGATTCTTACTCAACCATGAAACCAATCTACTTCCAAGAAAGAAAGCACCACCACTTGTACTTCTTTTTTCATTTGTACAACCAGCCCTATCTACATTTGTATATTCACTCAAGGAGAAATTAGTATCCTTTGGATACCACAAACCATAGTCTAGAGTGCCCTTCAAGTGTCTAAATACCCTCTTTACTATTGCAACATGAGATTCTTTAGGATCTTCTTGAAATATTGCCACAAGAAAAACTAAATGCATGATATCTGGTCTAGTAGCAGTTAGGTATAATAGTCCACCAATCATTGATCTATACTTGCTCTGATCTGTCTTAGGAGATTCATCATTCTTGCTCAACTTACAACTAGTAGCCATAGGAGTACATACTAGTTTAGAATCCTCCATTCCAAACTTCTTCAATATTTCTTTAGCATATTTTTACTGTGAAATGAAAATACCTTTCTCTGATTGACCCATTTGTAGTCCAAGGAATAAATTCATCTTCCCACACATTGACATCTCAAACTCTTTCTGCATATCCTTTGCAAACCTCTAACTATTATGTCATCAACATATACCACTACAATCAAGATTTTTTCTCCTTCAACTTTAAAGTACATATTGCTAACTACAATACCTTTTTTAAATCCTTGCTTCAACAAGTACTTATCCAATCTTGTATACCAAGCTCTAGGAGCCTATTTGAGTCCATAAAACACTTTCTTTAATCTGTAGACCATATCAGCATCATTCGATCACTGAAAACCTTTTGGTTGTTCAATGTATACCTCTTCTTCCAACTCACCATTCAAGAATGCAAACTTCACATCCATCTAATATACTTTAAAAAATTTATGTGCTACAAAAGCTAGAAACATCCTAATAGCTTCCATTCTTGCCATCAAAGCTAATTTTTCCTTAGAATCTATTCCTTCCACTTGTGAGTAGCCCTTACACACAAGTTTATCCTTATTTTTGACAACTTTTCCATCCTCATTCAACTTATTCCTAAAAACCCATTTTGTTCCTATCACATTCTTATTTCTAAGCCTTGGGACCAATTCCCAAGTCAGATTCTATTCAATCTACTCTAACTCTTCTTTCATAGCTTTGATCCAATTCTCATCTTTTCATGCCTTAGTTACAATTTTAAGTTCTACCTCTGAAAGTAAAAAAAAAATTACCTATTCCTTTGTCATAATATCTTCTATTCTTGTCAATACAACTTTTCTCTTATCTCCAATGATTTGATCTTCAAAATGATTATTTTTGCACATACTTAGGAGTCCTAGGGATCTTTTATGGAGCGTCTTCCTCTTCAACTGTCATCTCTTTTTCCTTCTCTTCATCTTTTTCTTCTTCACTGTAGACACCTAAAAATGTCTCACTAGATCACATTGGCTAACTAACATCATTTCATCCTCGAACCCATCCTCTTTTTGCTTGTTTACTTAAATAAGCCTAATTATTTAATTAAATGCCTCATTTTCACCTATTAATCTAATTGACCTAATTGGGTTAATTCACCCCCTCTCACACTGACATTTCATCCGATTTAATTAAATAATGTAAATTATTTAATTCTAACCCTAAGTCCTCTTATTTAATTAAATAACCTAAACTATTTAATTAAATATCATATTTGCATCTCCTTTTCATTAAATAAATCAATAATTTAATGAATATACTCACATTCCTCATCTTGCACATTCAAATTTATTTTTAATTAACTAAATTATTAATTTCCCTCTCATCCACTTGCATAGGGAATATTCCAAAAGAATATTCTCCTATTTTCCTCCAAAAAAAGGTAATGATCAGTCCAAAAAAATTTGAAACAACTTTTTAAAGTTGTTGCAAAGTGTGTTTGTTTGCATGATTGTGAGCCCTTGATCTTTTATTGATCCATGAGATCTTTGATTCTCATCCATTGATGAGAATCCTTGATCCATGTTTCATCCTCCTTTCATTTGTGATCATTGATAGATCAAATCAATCTCATCCATTGTTTTTTCATTTAATCTCCATTAAATCAATTATTTAATGAATATCATATAATTCCCCTAATTTGAATAATTGAAACTTTGTTTTAATTATCAAATTACTAATTATTCCACTTGCAAGGGAATATTCCTCCTTTGCACATTCCTCCAAAAGGTGAATATTCCAATGGAATATTCCTTCCCCTTTTGCACAATTAAACTTTGTTTTAATTTGCAAAATATCTATTTCCTCACCCATGAGAATATTCCAAAGAATATTCTTTCTCCCCACTCATTTGAAAAAGAGAATATTCTTACAAAACTTCATGTGCAAGTTAACTCAAAACTTCATGTGTAAGTTAACTCAAAACTTCTTGTGCAAGTTAACTTGTGACCTCTTGTACAGGTTAAAAGTGTGTTTGTTTGAAGGAATGAGAACCCTTGATTAAGTTTCATCATTGATTATCATCCCTTGATAAGAATCCATGATCCATGCCTCCAACTTCTTCCATCCTTGATCATTTATTAGCCTTTTTTTATCTTAACCCTTCATTTATCATTTTCTTCCCTATAAATAGGTCACTATTTGGAGACAAATGGATCCATCTTTTAACATCAAACTTATGTTGTTAAAATCACTCTTACTTGCACTCACATTTAGCATAATTTTAGCTTATTTTAATTGCACCATATTATCTTAGCTTCCATTAATAGATTCCATGATAACATAGATGCATACATTTAGCTTATTTGTTAATTAGGATTTTAATCTTTTGAAGCTTTCATACATTTAGAGTAGATTTGCATACACCATATCAATCATCTTAGCATATATCATGTTAATTTAGCATTTAAATCATTTTTTATCGCATATCTCTCATTGGTTCCATCGATTCTCTTCAATAGAATCGATTGAAACAAGCTAATTATCCAAGGGATTGGGAAAGGGTCACCCTTCCACATCAATGCAACACCACTCCCCCAATAGGATAAGTTTCAATGTCTTAGATTAGAGGTTTGTCAAGGTTTCATGATTTAGAATGTTAGTTTTAATGACTTCTTTGTCTTTGTTTACTGTGAATGATCTTATTGGGATTGATGCCTAGTGGGTTAAATATGCCTCAAATTCATATGGATCGGGTGTAGTTAACCTATACTATGACATTGGTCACATTTTGGCACTAGAAGGATGGCATGAACTAATCAATCTGACAAATTTCTCTTTAGATTTTTGTATTCCTTGTATTTGTAGGTACAACGACGCTTTTTTAGGCTAACGAGGTTTTGTAGGTTGGGCAATGAAAGTTGAAGTGAAGAAGCATTCTCATCTTTAAATCTTATAATTTTAACAAGAATTTGACACTTTTGGGGTAATTATAACCCATCTATCATGATTTTCATTTTATGCTTTAAGAGCACACTAATTTTCATTTGGGTTTAAAAAGAACACTCAAATGGGACTAAAATTTGTTAGAATTGGCTATGGACGCCACCCAAGATCTATGGACCAAATGGAAAGCACAAGAAAGAGAGAGAAATTATGACAAGAATAAACTGTATTCAATGTCATTAATATGATAATGATTATGATTGATTACAAATGAGAGAGACCCCTTGGTTAAATAGCCAAGGTGAGAACATAGAAGGGCATAAGATTATGACAAGTGTCAGAATCTTATGACATGAGACAACTAGTAAAACTTATCACTCCACCAAAGATGGAGAGATAATCACATGATGTGTCCACAAAAGGTGGAAATGATGAGGTGATGACATGTCAAGTCCACCAAAAGTGGAGATTCTCCAACAACCTCCTATGTGGTCCCTAAGTAAACTTAACTAAGGTGTAATTATGACCTAGGACAAGGTACAAGATATTTAATTACACCAACACCCCCCCTTAAGTGCAACTTAGGGAGTAGTGCACAAATGCAAACAATGCAAGATGGGTCCCGACTACTAGGCCATGTTAGGTACCCATGTACAAACAATGCAATCAAAGCAATCTCTCACAAACGAGGAAAGGGAGAAAACCTCATGGGACAAAACTCCCCCTCAAAAGAGAGATGAAATACAAAATAGAAATGCTCTCAGTGAAGAATGAGAAGGTAAAAACTCCATGTGAGGAAAAAGACCCCCCCATAAGAGAGAAGTAGAAGAGAAGCAAGGTAGCCCCCACTCAATGTTGAGTCTCCTGCAAGAATGGTAGAAGCTCGACATTGAATGCTGAAGATGATCCAATCTCGACGAACAACGTTCCTCCCCTTGGGAAGAAACAAAACCAAGGATGTATGCAAGATATCATCCAGATGAATGATGGATGATGATGTTGTCTCTGAAGCATGCCCAAGTGTCTCCATGTCGATGCAGAAAGCTGAACCACTCCAATCAGGTGTTCTAGGCCACACTGTTGAAGAGGAAAACCCAACATCTAGTAGAGATGAATGTAGAGCACTATCCAAAGACAAGGATATCCCCTCTGAAGACAAAGAAACCTCCTCCAAGTGTTGTCCAAAAGAATCCACACTCACGCCAAACTGTGAAGAATGATCATGTAGAGAATGAACAAGAGGGTCAAGGTGTTCCCTCACAACAACTGAAGAAGGTTCATCTTCATCAAAGAGAAGATGTATGTCATCAATGGTGTCCTCCAAATCTGCAAGATGTGACTCCACAAACAAGTCTGAAATACCTGTTAGGAAGTCATCCAAAGTAACCATATCTGGAAGACTATGTATGTCCTGCTGCACTGAATCACTAGGAGCCAAAACTGTAGCAACACAAGCATCATCAAGTACAATAGTCGATAGAGGAGATGAAGTGCATGGCTCAAGGACTGGATCTGAAGTGAGTATGCCCAAGTTCAAGAAGCCAAATGTCTCCTCAGAATCATAGTTGTGATCAACAGTCGAATGAACAAAGTCATCATCAGAAGCAAATTGTGCAAAGGAATACAACCGAGATGAATGATCAACCACCCCAGTAGCAATGACATCTCTAGTCTCGAGTCACGAATGATAACAGAATCAGGAGTGAACTCCACAGTTCTCCCATCTCCACCATGTGTAATCTGATAAATGGAAAGTAGATTGTTTGTCAAATGAGGAACACACAAGACATCCTGAAAAGTGTTTTCCCCAATGCTAATAGATCCCTTCCCTGTTACACTCATGTATGTATTGTTTCCCATCAAGATAGGAGACATTGAACAAGGCTGAAATGAAGAGAAGATAGTTTGTGAAGATGCCATGTGATGTGACGCTCCTGAATCTAGAAGCCATCTCCCTGATCCTGGACTTGAATGAGCACAAAGAGCTTGTCCTTTATATCCTGATGTTTGACCTTTGTCCTTTTTAGACTATTTTGAAGTAGAAGGAGAAGAAGATTCAGACATTCTAGAAGGAAAATCAATGTGATTCTTTTTGAGAAGATTCTTCAACTCATCAATATCCTTCTTATAACAATAATGTTCTTCATGTCCATCCTTCTTGCAATATGCACAAAAAGGTCTCTCCTTCTTAGATGATTTCTCTTTTGAAGATGAATCTTTATGTTCTTCTGTGGAATTTGATGTGGCTTGTGTGTTCTTCTTAGGCTTGTTCTTTGTCTTTTCTTTGCCACTTGAAGACTTCTCATCCTTTGCAACCAAGGCATGTGATTTTGAAGACTTCAAAGTACCCATTTGAATAAGCTTATCTTGCTCCCTAGTGAGTTGCATAGCAAAATCTTCAAAGGAAGGCATCTTAAACTGACTCCCAAAGGCATTCTTTGTAGCATAGAAAGTAGACACAAACACTGAATATTCAGGTCCTAGCTTTGAAAGAACACTTAAGATCAATTGTGTATCTGATTTCTCAATTTTACAATTCTTCAATTGTGTTCTTAGTGACTTGAATTTGGTGATGAAGTCTTGTATGTTGTCAAAATTACATGGATTGAGACTGATTAATTCATTCTCCAACAAATGTCCTTGAATTTCATCTGTTTTCCCAAACAATTCTGACAATGTAGTCCACATAGCCATAGGTGTATCCAACTGCTCAATGTGAAACAACAACTCAGGAGAGACATACAAGCACAAATAGCCAATGGCTTCTTCACAACTATTCAACCACTTATTCTTTTTAACTTCATCATTTTGTGGTTCACCATCAAGCCCATGAACTATCCTATACAATCTTTTAACTCTTAGCAATTTGTTCATTTCTGATTTCCATGTAGGATAGTTGTAAGGTGTTAGAAGTGGAATTGTAGATGGCTCCATGATGAAACAAGAACACAAATCAAGAGGAATGCAACCACACCACAAGAAGAATCCCCCCCCAAATTCACTCAATAAAAGAACCCCCCAAGAAATATATGATTTGGCACTTTATATTTAGTGCGTTTACAGTTGCTAGATGCCAAAAACAGCAAGCTAGACTTGATCTTAGTGCTTACAAATGCCAAAATAGGCCACAGTATCAAGTACAATTTTTGGTACAAAATGAGATCAATTTGATCCTACCACTGAGAAGTACACAAAAAATCATGCACTTTCAAAAAAAAATTCACTAAAACATGTTACCGTAGGAGCAAGATATGAGCTCTCGAAGTTCCCAAAATGAGGACGAAGCAGCAACACCTGTGAGAATCTGAAAATTCTGGAAAAACCAGGCACCAAAACTAAAAACTGATTGCACCAGTGCATAGAGCACGAAATTCTAGCCCAAATCAAAAAAAATGGCTCAAAAAAAGGAGTCAAAATGAGCAAGATATTGAACTTCAAAGTTCGACTGCAAAATTGAAAATGCAAATGGAGAGGGGCAGAAAATTTTCAACCAGTCGCTGACGCAGGATGACGTCAGTAAATGACGCGATTAAATTTGACGGGCTGGCGGCCGTAAAAAAATCGTCCCCCGCCTGGAATATTCGCCCGAACGGAATATGCTTTTCGACGGAATATGAAGGAATATTCCCTTGCCGGGAATTTCTGAAAACTGTCGGCGGGTATTTTTGGAAACCGCCGGTAAATTTGCTGATGCCGGAGTTTTATTTGGCCGCCGGTGGAGTTTCGCCGGAAGTGTTTTTGAAACCGCCGGCAGGGGATGTGGAGGGCCCGCGGATGAAGACTTGACCCGCCGGGACTGTAAACAAAGCCGGCCGAAATGGAATGTGGGGGCCGCGTGGGGTACGACAGGGGGCCACGTGGCTTCTCCTCAGGCGCCCGTGGTACCTCTGAAGTACTGCGAATACAATGTCCGCAGAAAATTTCTGCCGTTCTTTTTTTTCGATTTTTTTTTTTAATGATTTTTCAAAACAAACTTTTACAAATAAAAATTGAAATTTTTCAAAAAAAAAATTTCAAAAAATTTTGACGGGATTAAATAATAATTTTTTCAGAAAAATTGTACCGTCGACATTAATGACGACCTGGGCCGTACGGCTCCTTGAGTAAAAAAATTTTGCCTCACCGGACAACTGCTCCGAATCGGACGATTTGACAGTCGATCTTAGGGTTTTTGGCCCTTCTGGACGCGATGGCAGGGTCGGATTTGACCCAAAATGCTCCAAAATTGCAGCTACCTTCTGATCTAGCAACCACTCTTCAGCTTCAAACCCTCATAGATTTGGCCTCGTAGCTCCGATTTGGACGAAACAAAAGGCAAAATCGACTATCTCGAACCTTTCGAACACAATGGTGAGCTCAGATTTGCACCAACAAGCTCGGATGTGAACCTGCAACAAAGAGCCACGAACGGAACCTCCTCAGATCTGGAATCTCTCTTCAGAATAAGACTCTCCAATGGCTCCAAACACGCTCTGATACCATGTTAGAATTGGCTATGGACGCCACCCAAGATCTATGGACCAAATGGAAAGCACAAGAAAGAGAGAGAAATTATGACAAGAATAAACTGTATTCAATGTCATTAATATGATAATGATTATGATTGATTACAAATGAGAGAGACCCCTTGGTTAAATAGCCAAGGTGAGAACATAGAAGGGCATAAGATTATGACAAGTGTCAGAATCTTATGACATGAAACAACTAGTAAAACTTATCACTCCACCAAAGATGGAGAGATAATCACATGATGTGTCCACAAAAGGTGGAAATGATGAGGTGATGACATGTCAAGTCCACCAAAAGTGGAAATTCTCCAACAAACTCCTATTTGGTCCCTAAGTAAACTTAACTAAGGTGTAATTATGACCTAGGACAAGGTACAAGATATTTAATTACACCAACAAAATTGAACCCTCATTTCATCATTTTATTTTTGGGGATTAAAATTGAACAAGGAAACTTAATATTTCATTCAGTGCATAAAATGAATTCATCTTAGATTTAGGGGTTAAAATTAATGAGTGTTTGCTATGTTTTGATTTACATCTTTGTTATTGAATGTGTATGCAATTCTCTTGTGCCACTCAGCGATCTTGAGAATCAGAAACATTCCTTAACACTTTGTATAATCACCTACATCTTTTCAAATTGGATTAAAAATGAACCCCTTGCTAGTGTAGAGAAAAGGTGTGGTGTGTGTTCTCTCATTGTTTCTTTTAGAGTAATAAAGTCATCACCTAATTAATTAATTAATCATTAATTAATTGGGTCACTTTATGCTTTATTACACTTAAGCTAAACTCAGGAGTGCTTTTATCTCATTATTTTCTTTAATAGTTGTTTTTTTGCATGATTAAAGCCTCTAATATTAGAACATGTTATCTCATTCATTCCTATGAGGACACTTGTCATGTTCTAATCTAACCCTAATCTAGGGTTAGCTTTCATCCTTTTCATAAGGATTGATTCATTGTAGTTATATTTTAATTTTGTCTGGAGCAGCCGAAAACCTTAAGATAGCTTGGCATTTTGCTCAAATCCGAGCAGTTGCAAGAAAAGAACAAAAAAATTAGAGACATGCAGATCCATACAAATATGGGGGCCTCAATTTGTGTGCACAGTAGGTATAGGGTTATTATGGTTTTTAAAAAAAATTCAGGGTTTTCCTTTTTTTACCTGCCAAAAAAAAAAAGTATTAGTTTTTTTGAAAAATCAATCAAAAAAATTTCAAAAAAGAAAATTCAAAAAAAATTAGAGGGCCAAGTTTTTTTTTGAAAAATACCAGGTTATTAAAACTTGCGTAAGGGTTTGTACCCTGTGCAAGTCGTACCTGCACATCGACACTCAATTAATGCCACTTGATGGTTGCCTAAGTCACCAGAGGTGACTTCCTACTCCCCAACGAGCCTGATTATCACCGCTGCCCATAAAATCTGCCAGCTGCATGAAAAAACTGATAGGTACCAAAAAAAAAAAAATAGGCCAGCACAAATTCAACGAATTAGGCAGCAAAAATCAGGGACGGAATCTTTAAGATTACTATAGTATATTTTGGCTCAAACCCACTCTCCTGGCCACCAAATTTTTTTTCCCAACCACAGGGTCATTTTTTGTGGTGATGGACATATTCCTGTCAAATTTAACGCAATGAAGTCATGACATCAGTGGCCATATGGCCCTCTCTGCCCACTCCTAGCCCTGATTTTCCCTAAAGGAGCTCTTTTTTCTTTTCGGCATAACTTGGGCATACGTTGTCGAAATTAGGAAAACAAGATATCATTGGAAAGCTGGTTCCATGAAATTTCTAGTGGTATAGGTCTCATCATCAGATTTTTCCATTGGTTCCTTTTATTCCTAGTCAAATTTGGATCTTCATTTTGTGCTTTTGAGCTCATAAATTTTTGCCTGTATCTCCAATTTTTGCGATCCAAGCGGTGTTGGAAAGGTATTTCAGAGCTCTTCAGAATTCATGCACTTTTTCTAGAATCTATACCAAGTACATTTTATTCAGTATTTTGTGTTTTCACACTTTGCTTAATTACTTAGACGTCTTGGCACCTGGAAAGGATCTATTTGCATGAGATGACATCATTTGATCTATTTTATCAGCACTGATGGTTTTAGTCTCTTATTTTTTTTCTTTTGAGTGAGTATCATGGGTTTTACTATTCATCCTTCTATGATAAACCTAGAATAGGATAATTATAAGTCATGGGAAAAGGGCATACTTACACATTGTAGGTGGCTTAATATTTTGCCTCATTTATATGAACTCATACCTGAACCAAACACACCAGGGAGAAAAATAGCTTGGGATATCATTAGAGATCATTTTGTAGGACTTATATGTTCTAGTGTCGATTTTGACACTATGTGTGTTGTATCAGACACTGATTGTCCCCACACACTTTGGACTCATCTTTGGGAAATCCATGGAGACCCCAATCTCTCTCCATACCTAGAGGATCCTGCTTCAGATTGTCTCTTACCCATGGCTACTACAAATTGTATACCCATTGATGATGCTACATTAGAAGACCTAGAGTATCTAGCAGGTCTTGCACATTCCAATGGATCAAAGGCTTGTCTCCTAATTCCTACTCTTCAAACTGAGATTACACATGCATCATTCATTATTTTTGATGACATCGGCATCACCACATTGGCCCTTATGGATTTAGTTCAACATCATAACCATCTTGGTCATTCATTTTTTGCTACATCATGGGATTCTTATCTTGCAGACACATCATTATTTGTTGAGTCTCACACTACGGATCTTGAGGATTATATTAAGGACATACATCTCCTCTATCTTGACAGTCAGATTATCACTGTATGCCCACCATTATCAGTGCATTCAGAGGTTATATTTTAGGAGTCTACACATAAGTTTGGATTTGGCATCATTTGTTTCAGTTCAGACATAGAGATTCTTCAACATCCTATCATGGCACACATCTTGAGACATATTGGTTCATCACTCTTCATAGGGTTTCTTCGACATCATCCTTTGGATCCATTTCTTCCCAAGGGGAGGAATGTTATTTGCCACTTCAAGATCTCTTTTTGGATTCTACATCAGGCATCCACCATTGCGACAAGAGTTTCTTCATTGTGGGGGGGACCTTCTATTCTCTTTCTATCTCTCCTATGGAGACCATTGTATATGTACTTATATGATAGAATTTTTCCTTGGGGGGTATCATGTAATCCACCTATCCTTCTTCTAATAGTGCATTACATTCTTTTATTTTCTCTCTTTTGGAGGGGAGTTTTATTCCCACGTAGTTTTCTCCCTTTCTCCAGTTATGAGAGTTTCATTTATGTACATGGGTACGTCATCAGTCGTTAGGGCAGGACCCATTCATGCATCCATTCAAGTATTTATTTATCATAGTTTAGTTTCTCCCTAGTTCATCTTAGGGGGGGTGTTAGAGTAATAAAGTCATCACCTAATTAATTAATTAATCATTAATTAATTGGGTCACTTTATGCTTTTTTACACTTAAGCTAAACTTAGGAGTGATTTTATTTCATTATTTGCTTTAATTAATTAGTCATTTTTTGCATGATTAAAACCTCTAATATTAGAACATGTTGTCTCATTCATTCCTATGAGGACACTTGTCATGTTCTAATCTAACCCTAATCTAGGGTTAGATTTCATCCTTTTCATAAGGATTGATTCATTGTAATTGTATTTTAATTTTGTACAATAGCATATTCAAAGTGGAAGTTGCATCAATAATAATTCCAAAATATCACTCTTAATCTTCTCTATTGTGATAGGTAATTGCTTGCAGGTGTTTCATGGGAGCTATGGATTGAATCAGTCAATTCCAAAAGTTCCATGCAAATGGGGATGATTGAACTAAAAATGTACTTCCTTGTTATTGTTTATCTTTAGAGGGCCTGCCTCCCCACTTCAAAAGAAGGGAATGACCCAAGAAAAAACAAGCTAAATCCAGGCTCTTTCAATCTACTATACAAATAATGTATTTGTGACAAAATTCATAAACATGTGTGGATGCATCATACCGACAAGTGTCACCCTTAGTATCCATGTGATATGTTAAAATCTCTTCTTAGGAAAAGACTGGGAGGCCTCTCGATTCTCCATAATCTTGGGCTAATCTTGCCGCATGTATGGCCACCTTGAACGAAAGCTCTTATTATGAACCAAATTTTTAGAAGCCAAGAACCTTCATGCTTGTTGGTGTAGGAACGGTCATTCTAAAGCTGCCCCACATTTTACTATTCAATTGTTGAAACAAAAAAATCCTTAGGATCTTCGGATCTTTAGGATTTTGAGATTTGGTGGTCCCAAGAAGTGTGTGCCATGGAGGGGAGCCAATGTCACCAAATCTCTAACTGTTCACATTCTCTTAGTGTTTGGAGAAATCTGAGTGGGGATTCAACAAGTAGTATCTTTTTAACCTAAGGTGGTGAATTCTTGTGAGTTAGTTTAATACTTTGCTTGGTTCCAAAATGTTGCAAACAAACATTCACAATCTTCCTCAAAATTCCAAACCCTTTGGTCTAAGTATGGATACCTTTTGAAAAATCCTTGATATTAATGCTTGTCCTAAGGATTTCTATCCTTAGAGATTTCTAAATATCTTGACTTATATCTCAATCCATACTTTCCAATGTTAACATAAGCAACTATGGCTTGAATTTCATCCTTTTCACAAAATGGACATTGTGAAATCTATGATGTTTTTTTGACATAGACATTTAGTTTGAAAATTTAATCAAGACAAGTTTTTTTGGTAAAAAGAAACTCACTTAAGCAAGATAAATTGACAAAATTGAACCCGACATGACTATTTTTCATCTGATCGCTCTGATTGAACAACCTAACCTACACTTGCTATCATACAAGGAAAACATTGCAAACATTTAGTCCAAAATCATTGAGTTCTATTGTCAAATCATTGGGTTCCATTATCAAAATTCATTGAGTTCTATTGTCAAAATCATTTGAGTTCTATTACCAAAATCATTGAGTCCTTAGGGTTTGATCACTTTAGAGGTATAACATTTTACTCACTACCTTGGTCTTGGAAAATAAAGGTTCACTCTAGGTCAACATTGGGTCAAACATTTCATCCATCCTTCATCATATTTCATCATTCACTTTACTAAACTTTGCAAAAAATTTGAATACACCAACACTTTTTCACTTAAACATCTATCAAACTAACCCCCAACTTAGCTACATTGTATGTGAAATGAATCCTTTTCCATGCATTTGGTTAAGTTATGTATCATCTTTGAACTAGTTTATCTTGAAGGTCATGAGTCTACCCTAAGGATATCCAAGATCATAAACATCCTTTATCCAAACATCAAAACATCAAACTTAAGTCAAAAGTGTTGTCCCAAAATGTTTGCAAAGATCACTCTTCATATCATTCACCTTTTCATCTCTCATTATCACCATTTCTCGAAAAAAACTTACAACATCCCTTCTACCTAAATTTGAATCAACTAGAGAGTTCAAACATTAAAAATCTCAACACAACACTCCCATAGGTGACCCAAAATTTATGGTAAAGACAAGATCACAACACAAAAGAATCATGGAGAAAACCAAAGTCTCATCTACCATCAATGATACCAATCCTCAAGAATTTGATCCAAGGATTTATTCTACCCCTCATAGCAACCCCAAGATCCATTGGGACCATATGAGGTAGAAGATGTTACAAAAAATCCTCTTGAGATTACAAAGGAAGAACTCCTTGAGCATAAACAATAATGTCAAGCCTTAGCTAAAGTGGCTTTGATTCCCCCATCTTTTGTCACACAATCATTGACACAAGGCTTAACCCAATCTACAATTCAACCAACTCCACCCCTCGTGCCAAGTCAACCTTAACATCTAGTCTTGCAACTAGGCTAGAAACCAACCTTGGTCTCACATCATGTCCAGGAACAAACACAATTGTGGGTATTCACAACACCACCATTCCATTAACTACCAACCTTCCCCAAAATACAATTTGGACACCAACATTTGGAAAACCACTTACATTTCATGATGCCACAACAACCTCAACATTTCAAGTGAAACCATCTTCATCCATCACCACAAATACCCCAAGTATTCCTAATTTTACGCAAGGTAATGTGGACCAAGTGCCTCAAGTAGAAAAAAAGGGAAAGTTAACACTCTCATGCAAATTCAACCCTTGACAAGTAGTTCCAACAACCTCATTGACACATCAAAACAATTGGTTACCCAAGCTACCCAAGTTAATCCACCATCCACATCAAACCCATCTATCATCGACCCAAATCAAAACAACAACTTGGTCACAAATCCCATCAACCAAGGTAATACCTTGATCTCACCTCAAATGAAATAAGGGAACCCACTACCCTTTGGTCAAGAGAACCATTTCAATCAGTTACAAGGTCTTAATGTGTCATTACCATCTCAATACCAAATGTCACCAACATCATCTTTTCCCTTGGTCCCCCACATCATGAAAAATCAAATGGGACCTCAAACTTACATTCCTCCACCTCAATCCTCTATCTTACAAGGAATGTTGAACCAAGGGAACCCCCAACCTCTCATCAACAACCTGCAACCCACACATAACATAAACACCCAAAACCCATCACAGATGTCTCAACAATCTAACTCATTCTACATTGCAAAGCAGCTTTAGTAGCACAACAACAACAAAATGCAGCCTTAGTAGCACAACAACAACATCAAGCTTTATCAAGCAACCATAGCAGCACAACAACAAAAACAACAGGAAGCCACCTTAGCTGCACAACAATTATTGCTTTCTTAGCAATATGCCCAACAATAACACTGCTCGCACAACAACAACAATACAGTTTATACTATAACCCTCAACAAAACATCATAAACCCGAACACATTAGGAACATATACACCTACACCATCATCGCCATATCCTACACCACCATACACCCCATACAACACTTTATCATATCATAATCCCATATACAACCCACATGTCATCCCAACATATGTTCCTCCTCCAAACCCATAAGATGATCTAGCATCACAACTTAAGGTGTTATCACGAGAAATGCATGATCTTTGGATGGGAAAGAAAAAGAATTCCCATACACAGAACTCGTGTCCTTATCCATTTGATCAAAACATCACAACAGTATCTTTTCCTCCTGGATTTGAGGTCCCCAAATTTGATGGAGAGGAAATCCTATGGACCATGTCAAGGAGTTCAATGTCATGTGTACATGGAAGTTTCCTACAACTATTCTCATTTAATGTGCCTCTTCCCTCGAAGTTTAACAGATCCTGCCATGGATTGGTTTTCACAGTTACCTCTAGGCATCAAAACCTTCCAAGAAATCATTGATAGATTCATAGATCACTTCTCCTTCAATCTTGACATGGATGTGAGCTTAGAAGAGTTATACACACTCAAGAAAAACAAAGGAGATTTTTTTCCCCATTTCTTACAATGGTGGAGGCAAAGAGCTAGTAAAAGCAAGTGGCCCCTTCCCGATGAACAACAAGTGGGGAAAATCATAGAAAATCTTGATCCCAATTTATCCTTCCACTTGAAGATGCAGTGCATTACCTCTTATGATGAGCTTGTCCCTAGTTCCCTTAACATTGAGAGCGCCCTAATCTCACAGGGAAACACACAAGTGTATAAATACAACCACCCATCCACTAGCTTTAACGACAAGCCCCACTATTGGGCTAAGAAAAAAAATGTTACTAATGATGGTGTTGTTGATGCAAAGGTGGTCTTAATTTCTCCCAGGAAAGCAAACACCCAAACCATGAACACACAACAACCATACACATCACCATCAAATAATCAAACAACAATCAACACTACAAACACTCAACAAGGACAACAAAGAACAAACAGTGCTCCCAAGCGACAATTCACTCCCTTAGGGGAACCTATGGAGGATGTGCTAAAGTAGTTGATATAGTCTAACCTTATCACACTCCCATATTTTTCAAACTATCAAGAGCCACAAGTCAAACTGCATAGCTATAGAGATGATCATTTTTGTGAATTTCATTGATACAAAGTTCATAACACAAAAAATTTTTAGACTCAAACATCTAATAGAAGATCTTATTGAACAAGGAGACATTCTTGTCGATCAAAAATTGGGGAATGAAAATCTGAAAAATTTACACAAACCCTATGCCTAACCATACAAAAGCAAAAGATTCAGGAAAGGAATCAACCTCAAAAAATGTAAATAATACTCATGATACCATGGTGGGACATTTATTTATCATAGCATGAGGAATCGGACATGTATCAAGATACTATTTTAAAACAAAGTCCAAACCCATCAACAGTGTTAAGCATTATTTTATACTGTAATGACATCAAGTGGATATCAAATTGTGATATCTCTACCACATATAACTCAATGATTGGGCACGTTCAAGAAATTCTAAATGAGCCAGAAATATCCCTTGTTACACCCATACCTACCGACTGTTGTGAAGAGTCTTTTACAAATGATATATCATCCACCCAAGGATCATGTCAAGAGGAGGTCCCATTTGATTTTGCATGGTGAGAGGTACTGTGGGGAAAGATGACGATTCCATTAGATATTGCAATGGTAATGACACATTAGGACTTTGATTCCATTGATTGAAAAGGTTTCCTTGACCGATGTCTTGAGGATTTCCTTGTGTTTGGGATGTGGTCAAGGTATTATCTTGGTTGATGGGGTTCGTGACCAAGGGGTTGTTTTGATTTGGGTCAATGATAGATGGGTTTTATGTGGATGGTGGATTGACTTGAGTAGCTTGGGTAATGATTTTTTTTGATGTGTTAATGGTTTTGTTTTCATGGAATTAGGACCAACCACTGGATATACTTTGTTCCTTGCTTGAGAAGCTTGCTTTTATATTTGAGGACTCTTTTGATGGATACATTTCCCTACCAATCCTAGTGTTATTCAACATAATCCTTGCATTGTTGTGAATCCTCAACAATGTTATTAATCAATCAATTAGATCAATCAACTTTATCTTGGCTATCAACATCTCAAAGAGATCATCGATATTTGTTTTTGCATCGTCATCAACATCAAAATCGGCATTGAAATTAGCATCAGTCTTTGAACCAATGCAACGAGTACATTGCTTCAAAGAGGGGAAAAATGTAGACACCTAAAAATGTCTCAATGGATCGCATTGGCTAACTAATATCATTTCATCCTCAAACCCATCCTCTTTTCACTTGTTTAATTAAATAAGCCTAATTATTTAATTAAATTCCTCATTTTCACCTATTAATCTAATTGACCTAATTGGGTTAATTCACCCCTTCTCACACTGACATTTCATTTGATTTAATGAAATAATGCAAATTGTTTAATTTTAACCCTAAGTTCTCTTATTTAATTAAATAACCTAAACTATTTAATTAAATATCATATTTTCATCTCCTTTTCATTAAATAAATCAATAATTTAATGAATATCCTCACATTCATCATCTTGCACATTCAAATTTAGTTTTAATTGTGGACACTAAAAAAGTAACCCTTCTACTTTTTCTATCTCGTTTGGGCCCTCCTTGTGATTTTGGCTTAATTGTGCCTTGATTTAATGTTGTAATGTGGATAACACATTCACTTTAGGTTTAGGTCCTTGTGAACTAAAAAAGAACTCAAGTGGTACCTTACTTAAGTGTTGTAAAGTGTTGTAACACACTTTCACACTTTTCTAGGGTCTTGTTATTTTATTTCACCTAAATAACCCCTTTTTCATCATACCAAGCCTTATTTCAAAGTGTTGTAACAAACTTTCACACTTTTCTAGGTTTTTCATTAATAATTAGACCTATTTTACATTTACTGGCCTTACTTATGTGTATTTTTTAGAATAAACCCGATAAACATCATTTAAAACATCTAAATCCCGAAACCCACTTCAAATGCCTAAGGTGGGACCCATTCGCCATTTTGGGTGAATGATTCCCCTTAGGTGGGACCCATTCACCCAGAGTGGCGAATGAGTCCCCTTTGGTACAAAATTCAAAATTAATTCAAATTTCTAGCAGCTTTTTATTTTCTAAGATCTAAGGTCAGATTGTGATGTATTTTTGGGAATTATTGCATAATTGTGTATAAATATAATAAGGTTCTTTCACTCATTTCACCCCCAATAAATCTAACAAGCAATCAAGTGATCTAGCATCCAAGCATTTTGTTTACAAGAGCATTCAAGCACTTTGGAGTCATCACTCACATGTTTGTAGCATTCTACTTCAAGGGTTTGGTGATTTGCAACATTATTACTTATTCATTCATCATTCTCCATTCTATTTCAATGGTTTAATTACCAACAAGGGGTTTGACCAAGGCAAACCCTTATTCACTAACCCCTCAATATTTTTCCCTCTCTTTGCATGTGATTTGCAGGTCTAGGTTGCAAATTTATCAAAGAGAAAGATTGGAAAATTTGTCATCAAATTGTCAAAGTGATTGAGAGGTTTCAAAGTCCTAGGAGAAGCTTGGAGAAGATCTAAAGGTTGAATTTTGCAATTACAGACCCAAAAATCTGTCAGGAGCAGAAGAGCAAATTGGGGGCTACAGTTTCTTGTTTTGAATTTCCATAAATCTGGAGGTGGACTGATTTGCCACTATTGGTGAATGAGTCCCACTGCCCAAGCCTAAACAGGAATTTTGCAGATCTAAGTACCCTTTTGCTTGAAACCTGTTCCAACACATTTTCTAGAAAACAAGACTAAGTCACCCAGCTTGGCGTATGAGTCCCAATTGGTTGGTGTATGATTCCTAGTTGGAATCAACAATGATTTTTTTAGGATTACAAGGCTCCATTCCATCTCCAACAAGTTTCCAGGTGCACACTTCTAATTTCATAAGTTTTTGTTACATTCTACTTGCATTTCTAAGTCTTTCTGCATATCATATTGTGTTTTCAAACATCTTGCATTTTCCAAGTTTAAACTTGGTGGTGAACCCATTTCTTTTTTTCATTCATCTCCAAGGATATCTTACTATCATACCTCTCATATCCTTCATTGGGTTGAGGTCTCTAAGATATTCTTGAATGTGAGCATTGTGAAATCATATCCCTCTTCCTTCATTCCCCTTTTGTGTGAATAAGGAAGTTGTGCATTACATTTCCATTGTCCACATTAATTAAATAAATTGCTAATTTCCCTCTCATCCACTTGCCTAGGGAATATTCCAAAGGAATATTCTCCTATTTTCCTCCAAAAAAATAGGTAATGATTACTCCAATCAAACTTTGAAACAACTTTTTAAAGTTGTTGCAAAGTGTGTTTGTTTGCATGATTGTGAGCCCTTGATCTTTTCTTGATCCATGTGATCTTTGATTCTCATCCACTGATAAGAATCCTTGATCCATGTTTCATCCTCCTTTCATTTGTGATCATTGATAGATCAAATCAATCTCATCCATTGTTTTTTCATTTGATCTCCATTAAATCAATTATTTAATGAATATCATATAACTCCCCTAATTTGCATAATTGAAACTTTATTTTAATTATCAAATTAAAATAAAGTTTCAATTATCTCCTTGAGAAACTTTATTTTAATTATCAAATTAAAATAAAGTTTCAATTATCTCCTTGAGCTCTCTATCCTGATGATGGATCACGGAGTGTGATCCGAAACGTTGATCCAAAAAAAGCTTACACAATCTAATCCAGAAATAGCTTCTCTCATATTCTTATGGATTGTGGAAATCTAATAACATTGAATTATCAAATTACTAATTCTCCCACTTCCAAGGGAATATTCCTCCTTTTCACATTCCTCCAAAAGGGGAATATTCCCATAGAGTATTCATTCCCCTTTTACATAATTAAACTTTGTTTTAATTTCCAAAATATCTATTTCCTCACCCATGAGAATATTACAAAGAATATTGTTTCTCCTCACTCATTTGAAATAGGGAATATTCTTACAAAACTTCATGTGCAGGTTAACTCAAAACTTCATGTGTAAGTTAACTCAAAACTTCTTGTGCAAGTTAACTTGTGATCTCTTGTACAGGTTAAAAGTGTGTCTTTTTGGATGAATGTAAGCCCTTGATTAAATATAAACTTGCATTTTCAACCCTTGATGAGAATCCATGCCTCCAAATTCTTCCATCCTTGACCATTGATTAGCCTTTTTGATCTTAACCCTTCATTTCTCATTTGCTTTCCTATAAATAAAGCACTATTTGGAGAAAAATGGATCCATCCTTTAACATCAAAATTATGTTGTTAAAATCACTCTTACTTGCACTCACATTTAGCATAATTTTAGCTTATTTTAATTGCACCATATTAGCTTAGCTTCCATTAATGGCTTCCATGATAACATAGATGCATACATTTAGCATAATTTGTAATTAGGATTTTAATATTTTGAAGCTTGCATACTTTTAGAATAGCTTTGCATACACCCATCTCAATCATCTTAGCATAGACAATGTTAATTTAGCATTTAAATAATGTTTTATCACATATCTCTCATCATTTTCATTGATTCTCTTCAATAGAATTGATTGAAACAAGCTCATTATCCAAGGGATTATGAAAGGGTCACCATTCCACATCAATTGCACACCACTCCCCCAATAGGATAAGTTTCAATGTCTTAGATTAGAGGTTTGTCAAGATTTCATGATTTAGAATGTTAGTTTTAATGGCTTCTTTGTCTTTTTTTATAGTGAATGATCTTATTGGGATTGATGCTTAGTGGGTTTTAAATATGCCTCAAATTCATATGGATCGGGTGTAGTTAACCTTCACTATGTCATTGGTTACATTTTGGCACTAGAAGGAGGGCTTGAACTAATCAATCTAACAAATTTCTCTTTAGATTTTTGTTTTTCTTGTGTTTGCAAATACGACACTTTTTTAGGATAATTGGGTTTTGCAAGTTGGGCGATAAAAGTTGAAGTGAAGAAGCATTCTCATCTTTAAATCTTATAATTGTAACAATCATTTGACACTTTTGGGGAAATTATAACCCATCTATCATGCTTTTCATTTTATGCTTTAGGACCACACTATTTTTCATTTGGGTTTAAAAAGAATGCTCAAATGGAACTAAAATTCAACCCTCATTTCATCATTTTATTTTGGGCTTAAAATTGAACAAGGCAACTTAACATTTCGTTTGGTGCATAAAATGAATTTATCTTAGCTTTAGGGGTTAAAATTAATGAGTGTTTTCTATGTTTTGATTTACATCTTTGTTATTGAGTGGGTATGCAATTCTCTTGCGCCACTCATCAATCTTGAGAATCAGAAACATTCCTTAACACTTTGTATAATCACCTACATCTTTCAATTTGGATTAAAAATGAACCCCTTTACTAGTGTAGGGAAAAGGCATGGTGTGTGTTCTCTCCTTGTTTCATGCAAATAGGGATGATCGAACTACAAACATACTTCCTTGATATTGTTTATATTTGATTTATAGGGTGTGCCTCTCCACTTCGAAAGGAGGGAATGACCCAAGCGGAAACAAGCTAAATCCAAGCTCTTTCAAGCCGCTATATAAATAATGTGTTTGTGATAAAAGTCATAAATAGTAGGTGTGGATGCATCATACTGACAAGTGTCACCCTTAGTATTCATGTGATACGTTAAAATATCTTCTTAGGAAGAGACTGAGAGGCCTCTTGATTCTCCATAATATTGAGCTAATATTGCCATGTGCATGGCCACCTTGAAAGAAAGCCCTTATTATGAACCAACTATTTAGAAGCCAAAAACCTTTATGTTTGTTGGTGCAGGAACAATCGTTCTAAAACCACCCCACATTTGTACTATTCAAATTGTTGAAACAAAAAAATTGTTAGGGTCTTTGGATCTTCAGGATTTTGAGATTTGGTGTTCCCGAGAAGTGTGTGTCGTGGAGGGGAGCCAGTGTTGCCAAATCTCTAACTATTCACATTTTCTTGGTGTTTGGAGAAATCTAAGTGGGGATTCAACAAGTAGTATCTTCTAAACCTAGGATGGTAAATGCTTGTGAGTTAGTTTAATACTTTACTTGGTTCCAAAACGTTGCAAAAAAAATTCACAATCTTCCTCAAAATTTCAAACCCTTTGGTCTAAGTATGGATACCTTTTGAAATAGCCTTGATATTAATGCTTGTCCTAAGGATTTTTATCCTTAGAGATTTCTAAATATGTTGACTTATATCTCAATCCATACTTCCCAAAGTCAACATAAGCAATTATGGCTTCAACCTCATGATTTTCACAAAATGGACCTTGTAAAATTTATGGTGTTTTTGACATAAACATTTAGTTTGAAAACTTAATCAAGACAAGTGATTTTGGTAAAATATACTCACTTAATCAAGATAAATTGAAAAAATTGAAGCCCACATGACCATTTAGCATCTGATCGCTCTGATTGAACAACCCGACCTTACACCCTCTACCATACAAGGAAAACATTACAAAACATTGAGTCCAAAATCATTGAGATTTATTATCCAAAATAATTGAGTTTCACTTTACCAAAATCATTCGGTTCTATTTCCAAAATCATTGAGTCCTTAGGGTTTGATCACTTTAGAGGTATATCATATTTTTCACTACCTTGGTCATGAAAAACAAAGGTTCACTCTAAGTCAACATTGGGTCAAACATTTCATCCACCCCTTCATCAAAACTCATCTTTCAATTTACCAAACTTTGTAAAAACTTTGAACACGCCAACACTTTGGACTTGGACATCTATCAATCAAACCAACCCCTAACTCAGCTACTTTTGTATGCGAAATGAATCATTTTCCATACATTTAGTTGAGTTATTTATCATCTTTGGACAAGTTTATCTTGAAGGTCACAAGTCTACCCTAAAGATTCTCAAGTTCATAAACATCCTTTATCCAAACATCAAACATAAAACTTTTAAGTCAAAAGTGTTGTCCTAAAACATTTGCAAAGATCACTTACCCTATATCATTCACCTTTTCATTTCCCATTAACACCATTGCTCCAAAACAACTTATAATGTCCCTTCTACCTAAATTTGAGTCAACTAGAGAGTTCAAACATTACAAATCTCAACACAACTCTCCCATAGGTAACTGACTGACACACCATTTAGAATTACTAAGGAATAAATCATGGAGCATCAATACTTAGAAAACATGGCTCCAATTTCCCCATATTTTGTTACACAATCATTGACACAAGGCTTGAATTCATCTACAATTCAACCAACTCCATCCCTTGTGCCAAGTCAACCCTTAACATCTAGTCTTGCATCTAGGCTAGGAACCAACCTTGGTCTCACTTCATGTCTAGGAATAAACACAACTATGGGTATTCACAACATGACCATTCCATTAACTTCCAACCTTCCCCAAAACACAAGTTGGATACCAACATTTGGAAAACCACTTACATTCCATGACTCCACAACAACCTCAAAATTTCAAGTATAACCATCTTCATCCATCATCACAAATACTCCAAGTATTCCTAATGATACGCAAGGTAATGTGAACCAAGTGCCTCAAGTAGGAAAACAAGGGCAAGTTAACACTCTCACGCAAAATCAAACCTTGACAAGTAGTTCCAACAACGCCATTGACACATCAAAACAATTGGTTACCAAGCTACTCAAGTCAATGCACCATCCACATCAAACCCATCTATCATCGACCCAAATCAAAACAACACCTTGGTTACGATCCCATCAACCAAGGTAATACCTTGATCCCACCTCAAATACAACAAGGGAACCCCCTACCCTTCATTTAAGGGAACCCTTTTAATCAGTTACAAGGTCTTAATGTGTCATTACCATTGCAATATCAAATGGCACCAACATCATCTTTTCCCTTGGTCCCCCATGTCATGCAAAATAAAATGGAACCTCAATCTTACATTCCTCCATCCAAATTGAAACTATCTTGCAAGGGATGTTAAACCAAGCAAACCCCCAACCTCTCATCAAATATCTACAACCCACACAAAACATCAACACCCAAAACCTATCGCAGATAAATGAGTTTGATGTGGATGGTGAATTCACTTGGGTAGCTTGGGTAACCACTTGTTTCGATGTGTCAATGAGGTTGTTGGAAATACTTGTAAAGGGTTGACTTTTCATGAGGGTGTTAACATTCGCTTGTTTTCCTACTTGAGGCACTTAGTCCATATTACCTTGTGTAACATTGATGAGGGCCACACCGCCCAAAACCCACAGAAATCACAACAACAAATAACAACACAGAAGATGCGAGACAGAAAAATGATTCACTTTCAATTATTTTTAGAAAATGAAATTACAAATTCAAAGCTTACATGCTACAACCTCATGGGATTGATTCATTATAGCAAAATCAACTCTGAAAAGAAAAACTACTATTTGGAGCCACAATCTGCACTATCAAGGCCACCTTCTACAACCCCCACTTAACCCTTTTTATTTTCCCCAATAACTGCCCTAGAATGTTCTAGAAAGATCAAATTTATCCTTTTATTTTAGCGCCAAAAGTCTCGCCGAATGATTTCTGGCCTAGGAAGAATTTTTTTATGAAATTCACTTTTTAGAGGACCAACTTTTTGGGGCCATAACTTTTGATCCAGGCGTCCAATTCACTATTATTGCATATTGTCAAAAAGCTCTTGACGAGCTCTACAACACACAAACCAATCGTAGGTTTGTTCAACCACTTTTTGAGCTGTTTTGGGGCCTCTAAATTTTTATATCTAAATTTGAAGCCACATTGGAGAAATTTCTTGGGATGGAAACTTTAATTTCTCAAAAACCGTGCAAGGTATTGAGGTGATTCTTTCACGACCAAATATTTTTTTCAGCTTTGCTCCTTGGGGTAAAATTTCACGTCCATATGAGCCCGTTTTGGTTGACTTACTAAAAATAGTAAGTGCTCATTTTTCGCTATTTCTAACACCTGCTAGTCTTAAACCCCTTAAGTGCCACCATTGGACTCTAAACAACTAAACAAAATAAAGAAAACTTTTTTTTTTTGGGTGATGCAAGATTTCCCTACACCGTTGGATGGTCCTACATCAAACATTAGGCATAATTGGGGTATTTGTCATGATGGATGAAGATGGTTGCGCTCGAAATGTTTAGGTTATTGTGGCGTCATGGAATGTAAGTGGTTTGCCAAATGTTGGTGTCCAACTTGTGTTTTGGGGAAGTTTGGTGTTTAATGGAATGGTCATGTTGTGAATACCCACAGTTGTGTTTGTTTCTAGACATGAAGTGAGACCAAGGTTGGTTCCTAGCCTAGTTGCAAGACTAGATGTTAAGGGTTGACTTGGAACAAGGGATGGAGTTGGCTGAATCATAGATGGAGTTAAGCCTCATTTCAATGAATGTGTAACAAAAGATGCGGAAATTGGAGCCACATTTTCTAAGGCTTGATGTTCCATGATTTCTTCCCTAGTAAGTCCAAATGGATTTTTTGTGACATCTTCTATCTCATACAACCCTGATGGAGATGAAGGTTGTTGTGATGGGGTAACTTGACTTCTTGGATCAAATTCTTGAGGATTTGGATCACTGATGGTAGATGACACTTTGGTTTTCTCCATGATTCTCTTGTGTTGTGATCTTGTTGTTATCATAAATTTTGGGTCACCTATGGGAGAGTTGTGTTGAGATTTGTAATGTTTGAACTCTCTAGTTGACTCAAATTTAGGTAGAAGGGATGTTCTAAGTCATTTTGGAGCAATGGTGATAATGGGAGATGAAAAGATGAATGATATGGGGGAAGTGATATTTGCAAACATTGTGAGACAACACTTTTGACTTAAGAGTTTTATGTTTGATGTTTGGATAAATGATGTTTATGAACTTGAGAATCTTTAGGGTAGAATTGTGACCTTCAAGATAAACTAGTCCAAAGATGATAACTAACTCAACCAAATGCATGGAAAAGGATTCATTTCACATGCAAAAGTGGCTAAGTTAAGGGTTAGTTTGATTGATAGATGTCCAAGTCCAAGTTGGTGAGTTCAATTTTTTTTGCAAAGTTTGGTGAAGTGAAGGATGAGTTTTGATGAAGGGGTGGATGAAATGTTTGACCCAATGTTGACCTAGAGTGAACCTTTTTTTAACAATACCAAGGTAGTGAGAGACATGCTACCTCTAAAGTGATCAAACCCTAAGGACTCAATGATTTTGGAAATAGGACCCAATGATTTTGGTAAAGTGAAACTCAATGATTTTGGACTCAATGTTTTTCAATGTTATCCTTGTATGGTAGTGGGTGTAAGGTCAGGTTGTTCAATTGGAGCGATTGGACGCCAAATGGACAATTTATCTTGCTTAAGTTAGTTTCTTTTTACCACAAACACTTGTCTTGATTAAGTTTTCAAACTAAATGTTTATGTCAAAAACACCATAAATTTCACAAGGTCCATTTTGTGAAAATCATGAGGTTGAAGCCATAATTTCCTATGTTAACTTTGGGAAATATGGATTGAGATATAAGTCAAGATATTTAGAAATCTCTAAGGATAGAAATCCTTAGGACAAGCATTAATATCAAGGATATTTCAAAAAGGAATCCATATTTAGACCAAATGGATTAAAATTTTGAGGAAGATTGTGAATTTTTGTTTGTAACGTTTTGGAACCAAGAAAAGTATTAAACTAAATGACAAGCATTCACCATCCTAGGTTCAAAAGATACCACTTGTTGAATCCTCACTTGTATTTCTCCAAACACAAAGACAATGCAAACAACTAGAGATTTGGCGACACTAGCTCCCTTCCATGGCACACACTTCTCGGGACCACCAAATCTCAAATCCTGAAGATCGTAAGATCCTAAAGATTTTTCTATTTCGAAAATTGAATAGTAAAATATGGGGTTGCCAAAATGTGGCCAATTTTATAGTATAGGTTAACTACACCCGATCCATACAAATTTGAGGCATATTTAACCTAGTAAGCATCAATCCCAATAAGATCATTCACTGTAAACAAAGACAAAGAAGCCATTAAAACTAGCATTGTAAATAATGAAAGCTTGAAAAACCTCTAATCTAAGACATTGAAACTTATCCTATTGAGGGAGTGGTGTCACATTGACATGGAATGGCAACCCTTTCCCAATCCCTTGGATAATGAGCTTGTTTCAATCGATTCTATTGAAGAGAATCGATGAAACCGATGAGAGTCTATATGTGATAAAACATGATTTAAATTCTAAATTAACATGATATATGCTAAGATGATTGATATGGGGTGTATGAAAATCTACTCTAAATGTATGCAAGCTTCAAAAGATTAAAATCCTAATTGACAAATAAGCTAAAATATAT